>CM041737.1:7619480-7879480 GCA_023373845.1 Nibea coibor | reverse complement strand
TGTCGAGTTTCACTTTAAAAACGTACTAAATCTGCTTAGTATTGTAAAAACGTATTATCCACTGACACTAAAGGACTAACATAAAGCATACTTTGGGTCATTATTAAAGATAGGAGTCACTGATGATGATTAGTTTGTGTTAATTAAAGGGCTAATTTTCCTCCATCACAGGATGTCATTTTAATATATATATACCTAAAAAGCAAAGCGGCGACCTGTGTGGATAAAAACTGCAGTTGGCCAAACGGCCGGTTGGCTGGCTACAAAAGGGAGTCAGTCTCCATAAACCCCAATGTTAAAAGCAAGTCGCAACCTCCATGGCTGTGAAGTGAAGACTGCATAAGTACCAAATTCTGCAGTTCTTTAAATGACCACTTGATGCTGGCTACAGAACAAGTCGATCTCCATAAGTCCCCATGTTAAAATGTCCAACTTCACATTAGAAATAAACATGTTTATAGCCTGTTACAAAAAAACTGTTTTGATCTTTCTGGCTAATTTCCCCGTTCATGACATCTGTAGTGAGGCTGAATTTCAATTTAGCACACCCATTCAATTTATATAAGTATAAGCATAATTAAGCATGGCTCCCTTGATTGACAGATGGGTGCCAATACAGGCAGCTTCATTCAACCTACCTTAGCTCCACCAAGGATCCACTGTCTTTGCCCATTTTATGATTAGCCGGGAGGTGGCAGAGGCAGGACTGCTAAGAAGGTTATGGTCAGAGCCACCACAGTCTGACCTTCAAAACAGTTCTCCAGAAACCTATGGATGACATCACAGATACAATGTCCATGTTTTACACTGGCTACGGTTAAAAACTCAAATTCCAATTATATTCATTATATTATTATATTATATTATATTATTATATTATGCATAATTAAGAGTTAATTTTTGAATTAGCTGGTAGTGAAGTCTGTCAAGAAAGATGGCAGCAGTCTTAAGAAACCTGTGGTTGATGGCACTGAAGACAGTCTATGGTCTAGAAATCAAAGTTACAACTGTTCTTTTTAGATATTAACATACAGTGATTGGCTCACTAAGGCTAAAACTAATGCACTCCTTCAGAGAGGTTATAATCTACAGTTTTTATTCAGACTTTGTTCTAGAGAGTTGTACTGTAGTACTCTTGAATTGTATTACTATATTATGCTATTATGCTGATGTAAACTTTCTAATATTTAGTCTACCCTCACTGATATAAATAGGATGAACAAAGCCATTTAAATGCAGCTGAAATAATGACTGTTAGTAACTACTGTCAAGTTTCTATTTGCAAAAAGTAAGTGGACTTGGATTCTAATAATGGCCTGCTGTTTTGCCTTAATATAACTAAATACACAGTGTCTGTCTGGTGATAGTGTAATGTAGAAGCAGCATTTTTATCATTGGATTTTCTGTTGCTGATGTAAACATTTCTGCAGATGGCTCTATTTATTGATATTACTGCTCTCAATAATATCATTTTATTTTATTGTTTATGAACAAAACCATTTTTCAGACTGAATATAGAGTGGCAGCAATGTGTGCTTCACCAACGTGCTATTAAACTGCACAGGCTTGCTCCAAGAAGTCTGGTGGTTAGACAAACCACTAATGGGCTCACTTGCTTTTGCAAAACCTGCTTGGGAGTCATTTGGTTATGGTTTCATTGCAAGTGAATGTAATAGAGTTGAAGTGAGCCTCATTGTTTTCCTGGGAAAGCTAGCCTTGAAGAAGAAGTCAATAAATAGGTCAGAGTTCAAGTGTGAGCAATCTACTCTGGCTTCTGTTTGCTCAAGGGGCAACTAAACTCCACTGACCTCTCCTCAACTTCTCAGACTGCCTTGCTTACTCATCCTCTCCTCTTTTCTTCTTTCCCTTTTTTTTTTTTACTCCATCTCGTTATTCATCATCATCTTCTCTTCTCGTGTCCTCGTCTGTCTGCCCATCTGTCTGTGTGTTAGCTCTCTTGGTTTCCTTTACAAGAGGCCGAGGAGAGCACACTTTGCACGAGAAGGGACCGCCGCTGGGAAAAAAGAATAGAGCAGAGAAGAACAGAGAAAAAACGAGAGGTATGCTCATGGAGCAAAAGACAGAAGGGATGAATCTGTCCGCTGACAAGCAGACATCCACAACCACCCCGCACTCCTCCAAGTTCGACCAATATGGGCTCTGGAAGGCAGGCAGTGACACTAATCACACTGTGAATATGTCATACCAATTTTTTGTGTCACAAATATTTAAAAGAATAAAACTGCAGTGGTTTTCATATAAATCTAATCAACAAAATCATCCATCTAACCAAAAATCTATCCAAAATTATGCATATTACCGAAAATTATGCATATTATTATTTCAGCTTTCCATTACCACCAAGTGACTGCAGTGTCCTTAAAGTTAGCCTGGAATGTTCCTTGTCTTTCCTTTCTGTGAACTGTTTTAGTGGTTATCAGTTTAGGTATATAAATTACTGGTAAAGTTGTCCAGTTGACGGTCATTGCATTGGATCTGCTTCTGGACAATTATTAAGGAATAATTGTGTCTGGCCTGCAGTCCCAACATGTGCTTTTCAAAATAAGAACATTGAGGCAAAGCTCAGCAGGTAGAGCGGGTCGTCCTACTAATTGCGGGGTTGGCCGTGTGACCCATGGCTCCAATTTTCCACATGACCAAATGTCTTTGGCCAAGACAACAGACCCCAGATTTCTCCAGGTGATCAGGCCTGTACCTTGGAATGTAGTTTGCTGTCATCTTTGAATGTCTAAGTATGTGCTGAATGTACAAATGATTTTAAGGAGACCCCTATAGGAAATATAGACACAAACATGCTGATGTATGCTGATTACGGGGTGGTAAGAGTATCTCATCACTCCTTCTTTAGGAATGCCATATTATTATTATTATCATAGTATAAGTACAGTAGCACGATTCAAAATAAAAACACTCAGGTGAATTATTGTCTTAGCACCAGTCAGTCAGTACTACATAAGGAAATATTATATAAATAGGACTGTCCTATTTATAGTTATGGACTGTGTACACTAGTTGGCGGAGGAGATGGAGTGTGGTCAGTCATTTTAGGTACTTTAGATTTAAGTTTATCTGTTTATTATTTTTTTAAATTAACAGTTTGAATGACAAAATGTAAATAAAAGTGGTAAAAGTGTCATATCTCACTTGCCAGAGTCCAAGGCGAGGCTTTCGATTCACTTTTACTGTCTGATTAACAGTCAAGAAATGACAATATATGCAAGTTACAATTGTGTTACACAGAGGAAGGCCACTAATACTGTGGATATTTTGCTGGATAAATGAGTGAAACAATAAATCGATCATTATCATGTCATGTCAGCTCAACCTTATTCTAAATCGATAAAACATTTCTATTTAAATTGTATGATATTGACATTACAGGTGGCCAACCGTGCCTGGCTAATATCCAGTATTAGATAATAAACGTCCAGTATTGGTCTGATGTATCGGTCTGATTGCTCTGCTTCGGTCCAGCCTCCCAGGGGACAGACTACTGCTGTCTGTCTGTCTGCCAGCGCTACAAAAACAAGACAGTGAGGCGAGGGGCCCCAGGGGGCCGTCAGGATGAGGACGGTACAGGGGTGAGGTGGGGGTGGAAGGATGAGGGGACTGTGTTTACTTTTGTCTTCTGTGCATGCCCTGCTTGGATGGCTGGGAAATGACAGCAAAAGGGAGGAGGAAGGAGGAAGACCCTGTCTGGACAAGCAAGAGGCAACAAGCCAATGTGTGTGTGTGTGTGTGTGGGTGTGTGTGTGTGTGTGAGCCAGAGAGATCCATAAAGAGCGTGAAATGGAAAGATGCAGAAATTTTGGGTGTGTTTTGTTATAGGTGCAAGAATATGTCTGGGAGAAAGTCAGGATGTCAGTGTCAGCCAATTGAAGATACCATGGCAAAGTAAGAACTTTGCCATAAGAACCGAAGTGAGGACGTTGTAGAAAAGTGAGGACGTTGTGGCAAAGTAAGGACTTTGTGACATGCAATATGAGGAGTATTCTGGTTGAGGTGCGTTAGTCCAATGGAGGACGTCGTAGCAAAATCCAAGACATTTTGGCCAGTCCACACAGTTGTGGGGCCATTTGAGGGCAACAGCTTAGTTTAAGATTGAGGTTTAGACTCAGGTTTTCGGTCATGGTAAAGGACCTGTGATGAATAAGGTTAGCATTATGGAATACAGTAAACATTATATTGTGTCTTATAAGTGTGAATAAGCATTAGAGACAGAAGTCTCTTAGACTACGAGAAAGTATATGGCCGAGTGTGTTTTTGTGTGTGTACGTTCATGCTAGAGCATTTGCATACCTGTATGTGCACAAGGCTCAAGCTTGAGCGTGAATGTGCACGGTGGGCAGTGTGTATGTGTGAGTGTATGTGTACTCAGTCCCGCCACTGGCTGTGTATACACGTGCAGCTGTGTCTGACTGAGTGTCCGTCTCCTCTGTGTGTGTGTGTGTGTGTTTGGCAGCTGGCCGGGCTCCAGCTGTGTCTGGTTGGATAATGAAGTCCAGGTGCTGCTGCGCCTGCTTTAAGACACCTGTCACCAATATTTAGTGCCAGAGAAAGCCAGACTGCAAACAGGGCGAGACGAGCTGTTTGCTTATTTTAACAAGGCTGCCTAACTGGACCTGAGGACACGGGATGTACTATGAGCCCTTTCCTAGAAGTTCGTCTGTGTGTGGATAAGTATGTGTGTAAGAATACTGTATGTGAGCATATGTGCAGCCTCCAGAAATCATTCATCCCACAACTTTTGCTCATTCAGACATTGCAACCAAGAGTGTTTCCTTGAAATTTTGGCTCATAAGATCAAATATTTTAATAGATTTGTGTTTTCTCTTTCTGAAATTCTGTGAACACATGATCTCCTTTGTCATTTGTTGAGGATAAACATCATTTTATTTCGTAAAGTTTCGGTAAAACAACACAATATCCAGCTGTAAACGGGGGTTCAGTACTGCAAGTGATAATGTGCTTTCACATACCGATCATACAAATCGTACAAACAAAAGAGATTTGGATTATGTTGCAGGAATGTTTTTTTCTATTGAATATTATTTTCTTATTTTACAATGAAACTGCTGTTAATCTAAACATCCATGAAGGAGCAAGATGCAAACTTTTCAGAGCGGCCATACTCCAGTAGTGCTGAGATAAATGTTTTATACTCTAAACATAACTTTTTGGTTCAGTATTCCTTTAAATCAAAGCCTTCATTGAGTCATTAAACTTGTATATACAAGTACCCTCCTTTTCCGGTGTGTCTGTGCCTGTTCATGTTAGCCTTTACATACAGACATCTACATTTCTTTATAGTCTGAAGAGCCAAACAAAGGCCTACCTGTGTAAAGTTCTAGGAAACTTACCTTCGTCCTTCCAGCACATTGGGGCTTGTTTAACTTTTTACACGGGCCCCTCCGCTGTCCAACTCCCGTCTCCAACACCTGTAGCCTTTCAACAGCCTGTCTGTGTCACCCTCCACATGCCAGCGCCAGCCCACCGTGGACTGCCAACACATTCAAATACCTGCCGCTGGCACGCTGGTTTCGGTGTGAGCTTGCATTGTCTGAGAAAATGCCCTTCACTTGCTGTGCTGTTGTTTCCCCGAGTGTTTCTCTGACGTGCCTGGAAACCTGACAGTGCATACTGGGTTACATTTGAAGCACGGTTTACCTGATGCTGTAATCCAAAACATATTTTAGCTACCAGCTTTATATGCACTCACAAGATACAACTTTAATTCAATTAAGGAAATAATGTGAGTCAGGCAGGAGCTTTATAAACACTGAGAAACATTGTTTATGTAAGTGCATTTAGGACACTGTTAGACCGAGGAAGAATCCCTTTATGGAGACTCAGTACAAAGGATTATGGGAAAGAGCTCCAAGCATCACAAACAATCAAACAAACAAATAAGGTAAAACATATTGGTTTTGGTAGTTTTGGGGCTGTTTTCCTCCATATGTTGTTGTTCTCGTGTCAAATCATATGCACTGGCATTTATCAGATTATGTCAAATCATTACTTATGGTAGTAAAAAAATGTAAAGATGGATTAAATATTTCAGACCTTCATCAGGCCATCAAAATGTAAATTGCAACTCTGCTTTCAGTGCCTCATTAAGTGTTGGAGGTGTGTCCACGTTTTTGCTGTTTGAATTGTCTCTGTTACTACTGCTATGTGCACATGAATCCTGAGTCTTGGATCAATACTGACGCGATTTATTGCCAAACACCCTCGTCTCTGTGTGCAAAGGTAAAAGACAGCAGCAGCACTTCAGGTATCCCCCTTAAACAACCACAGATGTTCTTGGAGGTGAGGGATTTCACTGGAGAGTCAGAAAGGAAATATTACGACCACAAATGTGATCTCGTGGCATAAAAAAAAAAAATCTGACTTCAGGCCCTTCTGTGGGTTTGGAAGCTGAGAGGCCTCAATTTGGAGAGGGAAAAGACATGAAAAAACACCCACACGTCTCAGCAATATGCTTTCATCCACAATTCACTTAAGTGCCTGGACGTGGGTTTTTAATGCCACGAGAGCTCATTAGTGGTCATGATATTTCCCTTCATACCCTTCAGCCTTTGTTAAAGACTCATCAAAGGGTGCTTCCATCTAGAAAAACAGACAGATTTCTGGCCCAAATTCCCTCCATTAATCATAATGTTGGCCGGCTGGTGTTTGGTCAAAACTGTCAGACGTATGATGTTGGTCTGAGTGTTTAACACTTGAGTGGTTGCTGATTTTCTGGCTGTGTATTATCTTTCATCACAAACAGATTTAGGCAGAAATATTACAGATCATAAGGGTCACATTTTCCCAATATTTTTCTCTCATGTTTACAAAAATGGTGTAATAAGCATCATGGGTCCATTATTTCACTACTGCACAGTGAGAACATCAGCTTCTCTACTTTTTGTGCAGATATTAAATGTCTCTCTCTCTCTCTGTTTCTTTCTCTTTCTCTCTCTCCCTATCTGATTAAGAAGGATGAGGGTGTGGTCATGGGAACAGTTCGGGGAGACGGGCATCGTCCTGCTGGGCTTCCTCACATTGGCGGTGTCTGTGGGGAACCTGTCCACCCGGGGGCAGCAGGTACACAACATAATCTGTAATGACAGCACACAGCGTTATTGGTTGACTAACAAATATGAAATGCCTGACACTCTTGACTGTAATGTGATGCCACCAGACAGACTGAACTGTGTTATATAGGAAATATATTAGTTGTCTGTCTTATCTGCACAACAAGTATTGTAACACACAAAACAACTAGGGCTAAACTGCTTTTTTTAGCCTAGCTAACCTAGCAAATTTGGTCTCTGGATACTGTTACAAAAGTGTTTAAACATTTTGGAAGTCAGTGGAGGAAATCCTCTTTGTACCACATAGTCAAATGAATCTGGACCAGGTGGCAGGTGGGAGCACAGCATTGAAACTGTCATCAGAGGATGGAGTAAAGACTCAAAAAACTGAATTGGCAGAAATCATCATAAGGCAGGAATATGAATACAGTAACACAACCTCATAATGATAGCTGTACAGTGTATTTGAAAAGCTATGCTTTATTGCATACAGTTGTAGATAGTACATTGTTTGGCTAGTCTGTATAAACGTGTGCAGACTAAATCACTTCCAATGTTTGCACCTGTTGTCATTTCCCTCCGACATGACATGACAAATTCTAAAGAAAAGGTTCCATCATTACAACACGCACCTAAGCGGCGACATCAAAGCCGAGGAAAACTTTAGAGATCTGAGTCATAGTGACCTGTCAGCACCACGCAGGGTGGAATCACTTTTTCAATCCCTGTTCCTGCTGGTGAGGATGCTGTCTGTGTTGCCCTCACATGTTTAATTTCCCTTTTAGCTCTCCACCAGGTCTTAGTCTTACTTTTCCTCAGTTAATCTTACACTTTTGTACTTTTACTTTAGTAAACATTTTAACCGTGACTCCTATCTGTAACATTTCTATACCATGGTATTGCTACTTTTACTTAGTACAAGGTTGAGTATCTTTTCCCCCACTGTTAGTTAATGGAAGTTAAAATTATTGAGAGGGGAATCCTGAGGCAGCTTGAATGTTCACTGTCACATCAAATGTCAAACTTGAGGATTTCTGCGGACTTCCTCTTCTTGTTTATACCAAAGGTACATACAGAGATGACTAGGATGGCAGATCCATCTGCCTAGAAAAACTGTGAGCCTGTCACTAACAGACATTTTAATGTTGTCATGTCACATGATTTCAAACATAAAGTCAATTTCTGGACTGAAAAAACATGAAGATTTAAGACTAACTGGAGTGAATAAAAAAAGACATAACATGCCAAATATTAATAGTAACTTTAAAAAGTAATCTGAGCACTGTGGTTGTTGTCAAACTGATCTGTCAGTCCTCTCTTGTCTCTAACGCTGTTCTTTCTTCTCGCGCTCGCTCTCTCTCTCTCTCTCTCTCTCTCCGAATCCATCTATCTCTCGCTGTCTCTCTCTCACTTACGCTCTCTGTCTGGTATTTCCAGTGTCTCTCGCCCTCTCTCACAGCTGCTCTATCTCACACCTTTACAAGGAGCTCAGTGCACATTCCAGCTCTCACTCTCATGAATCTGCCTGAATGAAGGGACGCAGGCATCGACCTGAAGTAATTTTGCTCCTGCACATCAGGGATATGTGAAAGGCTGGCTGTCTTTACACAGTAGAGTACAAAACACTAAATGATGCTCATTTCTTGCCATTCTGTTTATGCCAGTCATTTGTACAGCAGTTTTACACAGTCGAATCAGAGTACTACTGAAACTTGCAGTTACTGTAACTGCTATCACTGTTTTTAATACTTTTTTAATTTATACAATGCAATTAAATGCTACCACACTACTGATATACTGATATTTAAATATGGTTGAGTTTAAACACTTACTGGCCTGTTATGGCAATAGCAGCAGTACTGTGGGCCCAAAGTGGCCCATACGAAGTTGAAGTTTCAGTGAATTTCCGCAGATAAATACAGATTTAAAAAAAAAAATCCAACCAGACACATGTAAGATTTATGACTGGGCTTGTGACAGAATTTGAGGATTCTGGACCCAATATCACCCACATGCAACAAATCAAATATAATCTGCTTTTAGGGAAACAGGCCTGGTCATACAAAGGCTAAATTGTGGCCCATGCAAAACTCAGAGCCTCAGCGCTCAAGGTAATGTGGCTATGATCTTGCAGTCACATTTTGATAGATTCATCACTTAGTCCATTGTGGTGTGTGGGTCAAATGGACTTGGTAAGCAGTAGGCCATCACTCCTTCTCAGAAAATCACAATTCGTAAGTACACAGCTACGGAGAAAAATAACTCTGATTTGAGAAAATATTGGCAGATTCAGATGCACAGTTGCTTTTCTATTGGCCTTAATACTGTTAATATGACTAATGCTACGTGTACAACTGTCAACTGAAGCACATTTCGTTGTGTATTTGTGTATATGTGTTATGTGTGTATGTTTTCAGGAGGACGGCGTGGCGTCCAACAGTCTGGAGGAGGAGCTGGAAGTGACCACGTACTGGTGGGGTGAGTGGGCCAAGTGGACAGCCTGCACTCGTACCTGTGGAGGGGGAGTGATGTCACAGGAGAGACACTGCCTGAAACAGAGGTTAGTCAGTCTACCCACACACTGACATGTACTTCTGTACAATTCAATTCAATTTCAATCAATCAATCAATTCACTTATAATTGTAGAGGTACAATCAAAGTGAACTGTATGACTGACTTTGGGTGAGAGGCGTACACCCTGGACAAGTCGCAAGTTTATCACAGGGCACATAGAGACAAACAACCACTCACACTCACACCTGTGGGCTGTGGGAGGAAGCCGGAGTATCCGCAGAGGACGAAGGCCAAGGTTCGAACCAGGAACCTTCTAGCTGCGAGCTGACCGTGCTAGAAAATAAGAAAAGAAAAGTAGAAGAAAAAAGTCCTCATTTTCTAGCGGCCTGAAGACGGAAGCTATTCCTGACCCTCTCCATGCTGTGCTGTGGTGTGTCTGGAACCTTTTTCCTGATTGGAGCAGGTAGAAAAGGTCATCATCTGGGTGATGGGAAACCTTAATGATTCTCCAAGCTTTTTCCTGTGCAGTGTCTGGTACAGTATAGATGTTTTTCAGGCAGAGTAGAGCACCACCTATTGTGCATTCAGCTAAATAAATCACTGGCACTGTTTGGAACTTGACAGCCTCTGTTGGCTTTGAAATAATGACAAACTTAATAATTTAGTAGATTCATATATTTGGGGTGAATTGTACTTTAAGCTCACACACCATACATCTTAACCTATGCTGTTAGCTTTCACTGTGATTTATATCTAATCTTTTTTTATATGTTGTTGTTTCTCCAAATGTTTGTTTTCTGTCCAAAGAAAGAAAGTTGCTGCTGGGAAGGACAACATGACCTGTACAGGAACCGCTAAGAAATATCACCTCTGCAACACTAAAGTGAGTCACAGACTTCTAGTCAATTTCTCACCACTTTATTTCACATCTTTACTCAAACAAACACAGTACTGACAGTAGAGGGCCGCAGTCGTTTGTGGTCGGCCTTGTCCAGGCATGACTGTATGTAGCTGTTTGAAAGCGAAGCCGGGCGGGGCTCGAAGCGGTCGTGCATTCTCACAAAACCATCCCTGCACAAATAAGCGTTTTAAAAGAATTTATTTGTACAACATACTATAAAACCAAATCTTAACAAGTATGAATCAGACCTTTTAATGGTCTGTGTTGTCTCTCTGCGCTACAGGAATGTCCTGCCACTGGGAGGAGCTTCAGAGAGGAGCAGTGCTGGTCCTTCAACTCACAGTTTTACAATGGGAGGAACTACCAGTGGAAACCTCTGTATCCTGGTAATAACACCCATAAAACGCTCTGACAACTTCTTATTACCCTATTAAACAGAGGTGACTGAGGTCTTTGCTGGCTGAGCTGCAATGCTTCAACATGCCCTGCATCCAGAACAGTACCGTCCTTTTGTCTTACAGCAAATGTTGTCTTCTCATATGTTTTATATCTTTTTCAAACATAACTGCCTATTACTACACCATGTTGCCTATTACAACATGTTCTTAGCAGGGGATAAAGTGGGTGAAATGTCAGCTATTGAAGGCTCTAGAGGGAAAAAACTGAAAGAAATGTGTAGGGAATGTGAGACAAAAGGGAGACAGGGGTTTGACACACTATTAGAGTGGTCACTCACAATGCCGAACCCGCAGAGAGTCCTCATCAACATCAACAGTGCTTCTCCTCGTTCAGCTCATAGTTTTGGTATCACAGCACATTTACTGTTTCAGACAGACAGACACAGCTAGTGACTAGCTGGTGAAGGAAGTGGAACATTTAGCAGCTAAAGAGACAGATATTCTCATCTGGAGTTGGTGGAGACCGAACCAGAGGTGAAGGGAGAGTGGGCTTTCATTCAACAGGTGAAGACAAGCATGACTCCAAATGAGTGCTAATGATCTCTCTCTTGTCTGCTGGATGTCTTTTTTCGGGACATAATAACCAAGCAATAAGGCTGTGGGTTTACCAGATACTGATGACTGTAGCTTAAAGATATAATAACTTAATTTACAGCAGTGGTAACAGTAGTAAAGGTGTAAAAAATATTATTCCCAGTGGTAATGGTTAGACAGTGACCAATGACCTGTGTGCCTCTCCAGATGACTATGTACACATCTCCAGTAACCCCTGCGATCTCCACTGCACCACCCCTGACGGACAGAGGCAGCTGATGGTGACGGCACGGGACGGCACTTCCTGCAAGTACAGCAGTTACCGCGGCGTCTGCGTGGACGGTAAGTGTGAGGTGAGTCCAGCTTCTTCTTTACTTTGCGCCTGTTTTACTTTCACTCAGATACTTTCAGTTTTCAGCACCACTGAACGCACAGCACCATGTTTGTATAACCGACAAACCCATCGGGAAGAAGCTGCTGCAGTAGGATCTCCACTTTCTGACCAACCCGAGGTGTAAAGTTGGAAAATATTCTTAAAACGACTGAATGAAAACTTAATAGACTTACAATTCTTAATTCTTCTGATGTCGAGTGCGATCAAAACCACTTTTATACACCTCTGGTGTAACACCAAGAACTCTTCTTTATGGATCAACCTCCAAAATAATCTAATCTTGTGAAAGAAAATATTAGTTAGCTTCTGCTTCATTATCCCATTATTACTGATCATTTAATGATCTATATAAGTTTGTTTTAATGTTATCCTTTTTTTCTTACACTTCTTGCTTTGCTACTCAGCCGATCGGATGTGATGGAGTGCTGTTTTCCTCCAACACCTTGGATAAATGTGGGGTCTGTCAAGGTGATGGCAGCAGCTGCAGCAGAGTCACCGGAAACTTCCGCCGTGGGGCCACGACCCTGGGTGAGCCTCTGGATCTAGGACTTTCTCTACCTGACATACGCTCAGAGATTTAGTGAGGAATTGACTGGATTGGTCAGAACAATCCTCTTGGTGACGTCAACAACATAAATTAACAATGAAAAGAGAAGACGCTGATCACTTTCTATTTCCTGTCATCAAGGTTATTCATTTATCACTCAAATCCCTGAAGGATCATGGGACATCCAGATCATTGAGAGGAAGAAGTCAGCTGATGTTCTAGGTGGGTATATACACATCGTATCTGTTTGTTGATTTTACACACAAAAGTCAAGTGAGCAACAGCTAGTTCAAATATTTAACACAAATGTTACCTTACAACTCTTAAACACAAAACAGAATTGACTGCTTCCAGTTTGTTTTGTACCTCTCACAGTTTTCCATTTATCTTGTTCTCCAGCTGTGACTGACCAGGCGGGCAACTTCTTCTTTAATGGTGCCTACAAGGTGGACAGTCCCCAGAACTTCCACGCAGCAGGAACAATTTTCAAGTACCGTCGCCCCATGGATGTTTACGAGACTGGGATCGAGTACATTGTTGCCAAAGGTCCCATCGATCAGGCCATCAATATTCTGGTAAACCTGTCCATTCACTGAACTCTACCACTTGAGCTCATCCTCCACTCTCACCTGTAACTATTCAACAGAGAATGTGTACATTACATCATTATAAATGCAGTGATAACAGCAACTTGCCATCTGCGAATATCTCTCTTTTTTCTGTGACTCGCTCCATACTAAATGTTTTGTCAGACTGATACTGTTATTTGAGGTGCTCTATGCTGGACTGCTGCAGTGTGTAACCATCATCTCCGGCTCTCACAGCAGGAGATTTTCTGTTGTTTCCCAGTTTCATTCCCTCAAAGTGAATATCAGGTATTGTACTGTCTCTGTGCTATCTGTGCACAAATGGTGTGTGCGGTGGTTGTTTTCTTTTAATCTCTAGAATCACCAGAGGGAGCTGTCTGATAAATGTCCTCAAGGGATGTCACTTGAGTCAGCGTTGGTTGGGGAGAAGTTTCAAAATGAAATCTTGAACCAGACGTCCAACGTGCATTCATAATGTAATGAACAGGCGCTAAGTTTTGACAAGGAAGAAAAATGCATCAAAAAAGACTATCACTGGCTGGACTGCATCGATGGATGGCCAAGGTTGATGCACAACGTCCTCCTGTTGCTAGTCTTACCCATCTAAACCAATTTGTAGTTACTTCACAGCAGAGTCTGACCCCTGACCCCCAAAGAGAAATGTGCACATGTATGAATTGCACATGCACAAATGCACACTACTTCATCACACTGTAATATTCAACTCAAGGTTCTCCAGTGGAGACTGTCAACACTTTCGGCAACAAAGCACAGATGCTATTCAGAATATTTCCTGGCAACAAGATGCTCATGTGTGGTCAGAGCTGTGATGTCGTAGCAGCTTGATGCACAAAATGTGTGTATTGTCTCCTTTTTAAATGTGTCTGCCAAATGTCTGAGATGTAAATGCAATCAAGGCGTAATAGTCTGTGTCTCAGGTTGATTGAGTACAGGCCTCAGCTCTTCTGAGAGTGGCCATAAATTCCAAACAGTGTCCATGTCACAGGGCAGGTTCGACAGATCTCTCAGCAGGATGCTGGAACACAGAGATTCTCCTGGAAACTCATTGGACATTGGTTCATCTCTGCTAACAATGAGTATTTATCATATTGTACTGCGCAAAATGTTACAGACTGTGCTCATTGTCTCAAAGGAAACATCATCTTAATACAAAATATGTATTAAATCACATCTCTCTCTCTTAAAGGAAACTTTTAGAGGATGATCTGAAAGCAATTATTTGGGATGATGGTCAGGGAGTTGGTTTTAAAAACAACAGACAAATCATGGACACATATGACAGAACTGATGTGCAGTGTGAGTTTGAGTTGAAAGCCATGTAAACTCTGTCTTTGACTTTCTTCGTGTCACTCAGGTTTGGAACCAGAACGGTCGTACACCGTACATCACGTACGAATACACCGTCCTCCGAGACTCCCTGCCACCCATCCCACCTCCTCCTGTCTACACCGGATCGGACACTTCAGCCGGAGAGATTTCTGTGGAGGTGGGGGGCCTGCTTGCCCCTAACAGCAGTATTTATGACCATTCGGCCCCTAAGGGCCAGTTGGAGCCAGGAGGTGCAGATGGGCAGAAGGGCCAAGAGACCAACGAGGTGTACGAGGAGACAGCAGCCATTGACTGTGACCAGGATGGAGCCACTGCCCCAAAATATTCAGGTAGTGACCATAGGTTTGCTGTTTTGTCAGTGCTTATAATGCTGCAGTGTAACACTATTGCAAAAGTACCTTCAACTTTTCTTTTGGATTTTTGTACTGTAATCTTTTGTTACTTATCAGCACGTCATGCCAATACCAATATATCTGTTATAAAATAGTCATTCTTGCTGATTTATTGGTCAGGCTCAAAGAGAAAGAAAAGAGAGATGGAGACTGTGAGAATGGAAAAAAGGAAAGCAAGAGAAGGTAAGATAAGGAATAAATCAGAAGATGGTTCAGTGGCCTATTGGCAGATGAGACAAAATAGGTCAGATTTTACAGCCGATCCTCTATCTAGCTCTCTTTTTCTGTGTGTCTGTGAGATGGCCCTTTGGAGTTCTGCATTATTCATGGTACAGACACATAAAGAGGATCAGCGGCGAATGAAAAATTCAGAGTTTCGTGGTGTTTTCTCCTTTTTAAAAAAATGGCTGCAATACAAATACGAGCGGTAATGGCCTTCCTGCGGGCTCTCAGCTCACTCAGCTGACTGTCGAGTCCATTACACCGCCGCTTTGGGTGGTGAGATGAGATGGAGAGTTGGTTGAAAGGCTCACCATACACTTTCCACAAAGGCTGACGTCATACTACAGACCAGATGCTGAGCGTTGACTGGAACACTTTGAACTGAGTTTATCTCCTAGATTTCCGTTTCTATTTTCTGTCACCTCTGATATTTTTGACATTTCCTGCAAATATTTTAAATTCTTATTTCTAAAGATGACTCATATGGCAGCAAGATAAATTTAGCAAACGTCTATACACTATTTTTTTAATCTGTATGTACAATATAGTAGGATACAGTACAGCAGCCTGTGAATAAATCTTACCTATGCAATGCTTATATTGCTCAGTTTCCATTCATTGCATCATATTTGGAGGTGTTTGATAATAGAAACTCCTTAATATACAGTTTTCCCCACTGTAATTTGGTATCTTTGGAAACATTCAGTCTCTACTAAAATTTAAACTCAAGTCTTGTGGGTTCAACAGGTTTCTGTTTCAGCTACTATCACAGTCCCACTAGTGAGTCTAAGACCAAAACAACTGGCCTACGTTTAATCTCTGAACATGATATACAGTAACATGATGTCTTTTTCTTTGACTTGGCCTTGAAGATATCAGGTTACTGAGCATGCATCAAAACTTTAGCCAATACTACCACACAGCTAACAGAATATTTGGAAGGGCTGTTGTATTGGTTTGCATTCGATTATTGGAGGGTGTACTTTGTAGAATGGTACCTCATCACCGTATTACTTTTGACTGTAGATTTCTTGCTGTTGTGGTTGAGAAAGGTTTAGTTAACCGCCCTTTGATGCACGTGTCTGACACTTGTGAAGAACTAAATCTGTTTGTTTTCATTCCAACAGAAAACAGCTGCAACATTTTCTAATACGAGCTGAATATGAATTATATTCTCAAGTGCAACCATGAGCAAAAGCTCCATCCCAGGTTGTACCTGAACGCGATAAATCCGTTTTCTCTCCACGAATAGCTGATTTTTTTCACTTTTATCCATCAGAGGGAAATAGCAGTCATCCAGGCAGCACTGCCAAACCTGCCCCTGCTGGCGGGCCCCTGGATACGGGGCCAAACTCCCCAAACCTCATCTGGAGGGTCCTGCTGGATGGCCGAATTAGCCCAGATGAGTTGCTCATCAACATCTCAACTAATCAGCTGCTGACAGACGGAGACAGTTTGTTCTCGGCAGAGGTGGGACCAGCAGAAGTGGACCTGAGCAGCGTGGAGCAAGACGGCCTGTTTGGTGTCAACGAGACGCTGGAATTTACTCTGGGTCGCAAACGCAATGACAGTGGAGACATTCCCTATGTCAACAAAACGGTACAGAGCGGAGGAAGGACCTCCGCCCGCTCCAACAGAACCAGGTAATCTAACGGAACCTAGGCGATCCGACAGAGCTCAGGTAAAAAAGAGTCAAATGAGTTTTAAGATGATACACAGCAGAGGTCCGCTCTTCACTGCTGCAGACTGGCTTGAGCTCACAGAAAGCTGTTTGCCTTCAGGCTGGATTAAGTCTGGACCAAATGTTTTCAGGTTAGGGTCACAATGGGTCTGTATGTTCAGACGTTGTCAAGGCCCTGGGTCTGCTGCTGGCTGTACGAGAAAAAGGCTTGGCGGCGTGGACATCCTCAGAGAGATGTGGCCAGGCGAAGGGGCAGGGAGGCAGGTAGGCTGCAAAGCAGTTAGACAGACAAGCAGACAGACAGGCTGTGAAGCAGTTAGATAGACAAACAGTTAAGTGATTAGTAAATGTTTACATATACGGGTAGTAAAGCAGCGTGACAGGTAGACTAAAAGGCAGTTAAGCAGTTAGATAGGTAGACAGACAGATTAGTGTTAAAAGTGCTTAGTGTAGACATCCAGGGTAGACAGGTAGGCAGTAAAGCGAGCGGACAGGTACTGTAGATATACTGTACAAGCAGTGAGACAGTGAGACAGGTAGATATATTGGCTGTAGGCAGGCAGACAGGTAGACCTGGCAGTTTTTGCAGTCATCATATTTATAATTCATGTTGACTTCCCTGCTCTGTGTCCAAACACGGCTTCACCAGTTCTCCAGCCAGCAGCCATAAAACACACCATGACACACCCTTTCCTCTGAGAGACAGAGCGAGAGAGGAGAGGAAACGAGCAGAGCAGAGGAGCACAGAGCGGGTGTGGGTGCGGGGATGGAGGCGGGTCGGGGGCTTACAGTCACACTTAGAAACAAATAATTCAAGGTATTTGCAAGAAAGAGTGAAAAATGTGATGCGAAGGGGGGAAAGTGTGCTGTCAGACTGGAAGTCACCTCTGGGGAGAGAATAATGTGCAGGAATCAGTCTGGCTTACATGGAGGGATGCCGGTGAGATATAACTCAAAGCGCTGATGTGACTTTCAAATAAACGTCTGGCGGCTGGCGCAGGCGGAGGGAATGACCGGTGTTATGACAAGAATGTGCACATGACTTTTATGTGATGTGATGAAAAAACAAAGTACGTCTGCCAGCACGCAGGCTGTGAATCAGCTGTCACACTGTGGTCGTCTGAGGCCTGGGAGACAATCTCTGTGTATGCGACTGCGTATCCTTAAACGTCCTTGAAAGAATATTTCAGCCAAAACGTATATATGTCAAAGCAGCGTAATCCACTTCTCTCTTCAGGAATAAATGCTGCCACGGCTACTGCTTAAGTTTTTATTTCCATATCTCTCTCTGTTCTTGTGCGCGCGTGTATGTGTAACAGGGCAAATCAAAGGATGTACCTGAAGCAACTGAGCATGAGTCCTGCTGACTGGTATCGCTGGAAACTTTCCTCTCAGGAGCCCTGCAGCATGACATGCTCTATAGGTACATACAAGCACACACACACACACATACACACACACACACAGAAGATTAATAGGCACTTAGGCAAATCACCCTCTTGTGAATAGTAACATTTATCACTCTGTGAGTGCTAGATTCCTTTAATGATCACATCTTTCATTCTTTCCTGTAAAGGTTTTTGTTGTTGTTTCTCTTGTGTTGCTCACATTCCAGGAGTGTCAAAGTCCTTCGTCACATGTATTCGTTATGACGGTGTCGAAGTGCACGATATGTATTGTGATGCTTTGACCAGACCGGAGCCAGTCCACGACTTCTGTATTGGGAGAGAATGTCAGCCCAGGTAGAATCTACTGGAAAAACAATTTAAGGAACCGCAAATTATTCAAACTGTACTTAGCAGTACATCGTGCAATATATTTGTCTTTCAGATGGGAGGCGAGCAGCTGGAGTGAGTGCTCGAGGACCTGCGGGGAGGGTTTCCAGTTTCGTCAAGTCCGCTGTTGGAAGATGCTCTCACCGGGCCTGGACAGCTCTGTCTACAGTGACCTCTGCACCATGGCCGACCTGGAGAGACCTGTGGAGAGACGACCCTGCAAGAGCCCCGCCTGCGGCCCACAGTGGGAGGTAGCCGAGTGGTCCGAGGTATGAGACGTCACGTCGTGTAATGATTTACTCTGCTGAGAATAGAAGCAGAACAAAGGAGTAAGTAACCGAAGAGAGAAGGAGCATGTAACACATCCTCACAGTTTGTGGCTTGTCAGTTCTTTCTTTTTCCACGTTTTGTATTTTTTAGTCCATAGTTTCCTACCTTTGGATTTCTTCTCTTGGTTTTAATTGTTTTTGAACTTTGAATTGTTTTCTTGCAGTGGAGAGATCTATCCCTCACAGACTCAGGTTTAGCAGCTGTCTGCCGCAGTCTTGTGGTCTGATTGTAGTCACTGATGGATTCTCCAGAGACACTTAGCAGACACCAAAAAAACCTTGATGTGATTCGAGCCAATGGGGTTTGAAAAACACAAAAATGAATGAAATGTACAGCTCAGCACAGCTCATCATTCATTTTCTTTAGTGAAATCACAGTGTTCAAACACTCAAATAGAATCTGCTGTCCGTAGAACATTTTTAAAAGAGACCTGGAGTTATCAATTTGATATTTTCTTGTTTCACAGACAAGAAAAAAATATTCACTGTAACTTACTTTGTAACAAATGTGAATGTCTTTAAGTGTT
The DNA here is from genome assembly GCA_023373845.1 of Nibea coibor. Classification (NCBI taxonomy): domain Eukaryota; kingdom Metazoa; phylum Chordata; class Actinopteri; family Sciaenidae; genus Nibea; species Nibea coibor. The sequence continues at coordinate 7,860,168 of CM041737.1, read as the reverse complement.
TTCCTCGAGAGCACTTCATGACGTGCTGGTGAAAAGTTTCAATGCGTCTCTGTGTGCTTCTCCGTGATCCAGTGTCCTGCTAAATGTGGCCGCAAAGCTCAGGTGACGCGGGATGTCCGCTGCTCTGATGAAACCAGACCCTGTGACCCGATGACCAAACCACCAAACATCAAAAACTGCACGGGTCCGCCCTGCGAACGCCACTGGACTGTGTCCGAGTGGGGGCCCGTGAGTGTCTTTACCTACATATGTGTATGAGACATATGGGCTGTATGTATTTAATCATCGTTAGCTGATACCAGGGTGTAGCAGCTTAAAAGAAAGAAATGTTTTTGAGCTTGATAGTATTGTCACAAAAGAGCAGCTTGCCTGTCCCAGCTGTTTTTACTTCAGCGAAAAACTGTTGTGAACAGTGTGAATTTATGGTTTGTGTTGCGTTGTACAGACAAATGTAGTTCCTAATGTTCCATTCAAAGTCAACGTCTGGAAAACTTGTAGATCTAATTTACAACCATGGAGCCCAACCAGGCACAAACATGGACGGATGTGAGTTTTTCTTTGCACAAAGTAAAATATGATTCCCCATGCAGCGACTTTCTCTTGCCTCCAAGAAATCAACAACAGTGTATTATCCTTTTTGTGTAATTCATAGAACACAAGTAGATGCTTTAATCACAATAAATAATTAACTTATGAGACATGATGTGACATGATTTTATCCCATGTGACGTGACATTATGATTTTTCTTTTCCTCTGACATGGTGCGATGTGACACGAAGCGATCTCATTTCGTGTGGTGATGCTTCCTTTTTCTTTAATACGTGAGGCGACCCGATGTGACCTCATGTGACAAATACGCCTGAGCTTTGTGACAAAACTTCGCTCAAGGAGGCGATAATAATTACAGACACGCCTCCTCTTGTTCATGAATCATCCAGTTTGACTTTTGCCCTTGCAGTGCTCGGGGGTGTGCGGCCAGGGGAAGATGGTGCGTCACGTGTACTGTAAAGCTCCGGAGGGTCGCGTGGTTCCAGAGAACCAGTGCTCTGCGGAGAACAAGCCGCTGGCCATCCACCCCTGCGGGGAGAGAGACTGTGCTCCACACTGGCTGAGCCAAGACTGGGAGAGGGTGAGGAGTTGTCACAGTGTTGAAATTCGAACGAGTAGACTAGACTGATTTATTGATTGGCAGAAAATTAACAAATATTTTGATGATCGATTGTTTAAGTAATTTATCTAGAATTAGAGATGGCAAACATTCTCTCAGTTCAACAGCTAAAATTTGAGGCTTGTGGCATTTGGACTGTTTGTTGGACAAAACAAGCATTTTGTGGGCGTTATAATACCTGAAATTCCATTGTCATGGACAGTTAAAGTGTCCCATCGTTACAGTTTTCACTGTTCAACATCAGCAAGAAAACATTTTTTGGTAACTGGCTTATGACGAAACTTTCAAATGAGGAAAGGTCCTTTAGTTGTCTTGAAGAAAATCAACAAAGATATGAATACTGGTAACTTTCTGTCTTTGTTTGTAGTGTAACACAACCTGTGGTCGTGGCATGAAGCAAAGGACTGTCTTGTGTGTCGGCATCAGTGGAGGAAAGTTCCAAATTTTTGATGACGAGTCTTGTGGAGGCAGCGAGAAGCCCGATGAGGAGAGCACCTGCTTTGAGAGGCCGTGCTTTAAATGGTACACCACCCCGTGGTCTGAGGTGAGGTCAACATACTGTACACATACACATACACATACACATACACATGCACATACTTCCCCTTCACATCCCTGATGTAGAGAATTGATCATAATGTGTTTCCATCCAGGACTCTTGGTTGAAGACACACTGATGTAAACGGATAGTTGCTCGATATACTAAAAGGATGCTCCACATGCTCCTAAAACTTTTTTTATTTGAGGCGGGTTGTCCTCCAGTGGCTAGTTATGAAGCCTCAATCATCTCATACTTGTGTTATCTATTTTATCGTTTCATTTTTTTTATTTTGCACAATTCTATTCATGGTTTTCTATTTCTGTTTTTACTTTTAACGCAATTTGGTATGCATGTTTGTAGCTCACACCAAGAAGGTTCCTGGTTGGAGCTTCCTTAATAGGTCAATTGCTGACTCGAAATTGCCCATAGATGTGAATGTAAGTGTCAGTGTTTGTCTCTGTGTGCCCTGTGATAAACTCACGACTTGTCCAGGGTGTGCCCCGCCTCCTGCCCAAAATCAGCTGGGATAGGCTCCAGCCCCAGCCTGACCCTGATGATGATAAGCGGTTACAGATAATGGATGGATGTTTTGAGTGTACCAATAGTGTAGAAAGCTGGACTGTGGACTGGTAGATGAGGTGACAGTTCACCTTCTCGGCATGATTTCTTTCAGATTTCATGCTTTTATTATAACTCAAACAACTGAGTAGTGAAGCCAGAATATAATAATATTGCAAGCTCTACCGCATTCACTACAAGTTCAAACTATAATTCTTGTCATTCAGATTAGTTTCAAGAATCATGCTTGACTGACTGAAAATAATGCCTGACCACAAAGAAATCCTCCATCAGTGGCGTGTTTCTGCTCCTGTGTGTTCACAGTGCACGAAGACGTGTGGTGTGGGTGTGAGGATGAGGGACGTGAAGTGTTACCAGGGCAGGGAGCTGGTCCGAGGCTGCGACCCCCTCACCAAACCACCGGCCAAACAGACGTGTACCCTGCAGCCCTGCCCCACTGAGCCACCAGGTAACACCCCAGGAAACCTGGTGTGATGCCTCCAGATGCTTCCACTCACACACACACACACACACAGTTATTTCATACATATACTGAATATGGGTAATTTGTCCACGGTTAAGTGTAGCTAACACCGGTTTAGTTGGCCGGCATGTTGCCCCAGAAGTAGATCCCCATGCAATGAGCTACAATAGCTAATTCAGGAATCTTTGTTTAGTTTCATCTGGAGTCAAAGATTTATATAAAATTTAAGTTTATGTGTAGCCATAGAGGACTTGTCCTGCTTTCTCCAGATTCATGTTTCCTAAATGTCCACATTGAAGGTGAGTGCAAAACATGATCCATAGTCTGTACCCATAGTCACAGTTGCAAGACCAGCACCGTCCCTGTGCATGATGTACAGTGCTCAGCGTAGTTCACCTGTGTTTTGGCAACTTGGCCCACACCCACTAGAGTCACGAGTGTGAAAAAAAAAATAGACTTACCCATGTGTGCCGCAAATGAAACACGACTGTTAGTTTCTCCTGTAGACAGATTAAAATAGAAGTGTATCTGCTCCATCAGACGTGCATGAGAAAAGTAAACACCACGGCTAAAATGCTTCCTGTGTAGACACGCCTTTAAGACCCAGGTTTAAAAGGTTTTCAGGTTTGATGAATGAATAAGGTTTTTGTTTTAAGAACAGCGAAGCGAGCTATCAAAAACAGCACTGACCACAGCATTTTTTTTTTAACCTGGTTCTGGATTTAGATTCAAATGTTTTAAAATCCTCACATGAACTCCACCATGTGTGAACTGTATCCCAGATGAGAGTTGTCAGGATCGTCCCTCCGCCAATTGCCTGCTAGCTCTGAGGGTCAACCTGTGCAGCCACTGGTACTACAGCATGGCCTGCTGCCACTCCTGCCGCGCTGTACGACCTCCAAGCTCCTAGCTCCAGGGCAGGACATCGCGCCTGCTCTCCACCCCAACTCTAATTTCAGCATGAGGAAAGAAATGGGTATGTTTATGTACACGTGGTACAACAGTTACTGTGAACAATGAGAAGAAGCTGATTATACGAAGCAGAACTTCCTCCAATAACTTGGATTTGCATGATTAATTTGTCAGTTGGATAGTTTAAATGATCTAAAATGAAATCAGGTGCATATCAGTCAGAATACTTTTGTAGGCTTTGAGCCTCATGTTGAGCCCCTCCCTCCTTCACACCACCACAGAATAGTCATCATCGTTAAACTGTATCTCAGTTATTAAGGCAGTTGTTATCAGCTGTTACTAATTATCGATCTTCCTCTAACAACATGTGGAGCTGGAGACAAAGTGGAGTCAAGCGGTCTTGCAGACCTCTGTCATCAGTTAGCAACGTGCTCTGGTTGTGTTCGTCGCTGCAATGAGAATATGTATTAAATTATTTTTCAACGGAATATACTGCATGACTAGAATATTTAATACAGATACTGTTTATGAAATATTTAATTGTATTTCAGTTTGGTGTCTGGCATGTAAAAAGTTTATATTTCCATTCCACCCCCTGCCGCCTGGCGCCGTGCCGATAGGCCTGCAGGATATGGAAGCATATTTATTAGCTATAGCACATTTTCATTTATCGTGACGCTCCTGATGCCAGCCGATGGTTATTCATCGGGTCATCTGATGCCAGTTCTAGTCTGTGTGTGTGACAGAGAAGGAGAGAGTTAATACAAACACAGAAAGAAACATTCCTGACACTTGAAGTATGGTTGAAATGTATTCAGACGTGTACATGTATGTCTCATTTTTAACTATTGTGTACTGTGTTTTTATATAACTGATACCTCTTTGTACAAAACTAAGTATGGAAATTGTGTACTGTTGATAATAAACAGAAAGCCTAATGGTACTGTCTTATATTTCAATAAAATAACAGTTCAAATGAACATATTTGCCTTTTTTCGTTCTTATATATAAATGTCATATATGAGGGTATATATCATATGCCTTGCTCAAAGACAATTTGACAGTAGCTGTTGAGGGAGAGGATTATAGTTTTATTTCACTTTTATTTAAGCAGGAATGAAATCTCTTTGTCAAGAAAGTCCTTGCCAACATTATAGCACAATTACGGTAACCAGCACAGACACAATACATTAAAGAATGAGGAGGAAGTAAGGACTAGGAAAAAATGGTGATGATGTAGCACAGCTAAAAACCAGTCCAGGGATTTAAAATTGCAACCTTGAAATTGAAATGGCCCCGTTTCCCCAAAAAAGTCAACAGTGTTCTCCCTGTAACTTAAGCTGAGGTTTTTGTGGGAGTAATTGTAGTTAGTTAGTTAGTGTCTTTGTCAAACTTCTCAGAGAACACAGATACCAAGCAGTTTGAGTCATTTAATTGACACTCTAAAATTAAGTCACGTTCACATTATAAAGCAGCTACACTGGATGCATGTTTGCAGCTGACGCCCCCTGCTGGTCAGTGTGACAGCAAAATCAAATCTCTCATCTACTGAACTGCAGGATAATAGAAATACATGAACTACTGAAGCAGAGAAATGGAACCGTTTCTCTGAAAAGAAAAACAAACAAACAACATAATTAATCTCAGGAAAAAAATCCCTGAATAATGAAGTAACTCTGCACTCATACTTCCCCAGGAACTTTAAAATAAGTATAGAACCTGCAGCTTCATCGCCCAAAGCATCCTGATAATATGGCAAGGCTTTATTGATGAAGGGCTCGTCTGTCATAAGTCTTTCTTCTGTATACAATAATTTTGTCTGTGTATACATGAATCTGTCAGACTAGAGGCAACTATAGCGGTGTGCGTGAATGCTGACTGTCTTGTGTTCTGAGAAGCTTTGGAAAATATCTGTGAGCTGTCGTTTCATCGTTCCACCTTGCAGCACCAACATCAGTCTTGTTTTGCTTCGCCATGCTTACAACAAAACCTCACATTTTCGTTAATTGCTTTATGTCTGGTCAGGTCGGGCTGATATCTAAACCCGGCATAATTCATGATGAATAATTATGCATTATGCTTTGTGTTTCAAATCGACAGCGCAAATGAGCCACCGTATTGTTAAAGCAGATAAGTAAAACATTAGAGGTGGACCCACAGAGACTCATTTTAAGATAACAAAAACACAAGGATTCTTATTTTGGCGGTGGCAGGTGATTATAAACTAATGAAAATATATGTGTGCAGATTATATTCAATTTCTGCAATATCCTGTAAATATAGCCCAGGAAATTATAAAATATACCATTCACAGTTTATTTCCAGCAGTGCTTACAGCTCATCCATTTCCTTTCCAGTGTGGGAGAATTATGCACATGAACATCGCACACAGAAATCAAGCCTTTTGTTTTCTGCATACTGACTGTTTTGAGTTTCCTTTATTAATTCACATTTCCAGCGTGAACATGTTGGAAGCCTGGATTTGGACACAGTCATGTATTGGTAGAGGTTGTACTACCTGGAAGATTCAGATGAGCGGGAAAAAGTCTTTTTTCTCTCAGAGGTCAGAGGTCATGAGAAGCACATTTAGATATTGATATTATTCAAATATCATTTCACCTCAGCCGTCTGTTAAACCTAAAACATCCCAGCCCTATAGCACAGGCATGTTAGCTACTGCTTCATCCCGGTGAAGGTATTTCAGGTCTCTGCAGGTTCTGCACTTTCGTCCGTCTGACACACTCATGATCAGTGTTAACTGAGCACAACATGTCGCTACTGGAGGCTTAACACACTTTCATGAGAAACACAGAGGGACAAATCACATGTGACAGAAAAAAAGTCAACCTCTATGAGAATAAAAAGAGCTTATTTTATCACGCGTTATCCTCAAGTTACAATGTAAGTTTGCTACAAATGAAGACTTTTATTTTATTTGAATATTCAATGTTTAATAAGCAGCTTCTGGAGTCGACTTGTTGATGTTATGTCTGTAAAATATCAAACACACATCTACTTTACTCAGAAAAGGAAGATAGAAATATAAACTACTTAAAATTCCAATTGACATGTATATATACATATATATATATTATACATACATATACATGTATATACATATATATGAAGTAATTTAAGTTAAAATCATGCAAAGAATTTGTCTGTCTATTACATTAGAGAGCAAGTTTGGTTTTAATATTGCAATAAAAAAATGATAAAGAATTCAACCTTTATTCCTTTAATATAAGCATTATGTTTTGTCTGGTTAAAATTTTATTTCAAATGTTATATATTATTATTTTTCATTTTCTGTTTTATTTCTGATTTATTTGACAGTGGCAGCTGGGCAGCAAGTGGTTGAGGCAAGCCTGAATCAAATCTGTGCTGCTGATGGGTTTAAACTATAAACTAAACTATGGGTTTTAATACATATAGTGTATTACTGTTGGTGTTTTTTTGATTTCATAATATCTCTATTCTGTCTGACTCATCCTCAAATGTAACTAACTATGTGAATTTTTTGCTACCTGGAGGATCTATTTATAGGAACCTGCTTAATTAATGGATGGATGCAGTCCTGATAGGGTACAATTACATTTAATAATTGCTATTTATGCACTGTTTGTTGTGTTTGCTGATTGTGATTATGGAACATTTTAAATGGCTCTCTTTGTGTATTTATAGTGGGTTTTTTTCCACTTTCACATTTAAATTAATCTCTACAGGTTCATCTACAAATTTAACCTACAATACTTGAGAATGTGTTTTGGTGTACATTTACAGGCAGATAGACTTATTATAGGCCCGTGACAACCACAGATACCAGAATTTCTTTTTTTTTTTTTCCAGAGCAGTTGATTTATTGATTTATGGATTGAAATAAATTCCAACAAATATAACAAAAAATGCTTCTCAAAGCAGCTCCCACCTGCATGTTTTCAGTTAGTATCGTAATTGTGTCACCATTCAGTCTGTACACAAGAAGAGGTGTAATCAGGCCGAATAAGCTGCACCCACTTCACTGTAGTGTGTAGGAGCTTCATCCTAAATATAAAATAATAATTAAAAAAAGTATTTAATTTTTATTTTATTTTATGGCTCTTATGGGGTGTTACGTGAAGGACTTCCACTGTGTAAGAAAAAAGGTGAGATGTTACTGGACACTGTACAGTTCTTGGTACACAAACAAACACACACAAAAAAGGGTTTATCTGTGTGAACATCCATTCATATTTTTTTCCACTGCGTAAATGAATCACAATCAATATATGATATAATAAGTACACACACACATAAAAAATACACATATATACTGTATGGTGAGTACTGGAGTCTGATTTAGATTTGGATTTGGATATGTGAAGTCAGTCTGTTGATTTGGAGCTTAAATAATTTTTTAAATAACACTTTTTTCAATATTGTTTTTATAAACAAATCCAACAAGGCTCAGTAACTAACTCAGTACCCCTAAAACTCACAGTCACTGTAGTTTTCATCAAACAGGCTTCCTGTAGTTTTCTCAACCAGGAAGAAATAGTGTATTTGTCGGGAACTATTTTCAGCGGCGGATTAATCCACATTTGGTGCTCCTTTAAGTATTTGGGGCAGCAGGACGGTGTGAGGGATTGAGTCTATTGAGAATAAACACACAGTTTGTTGAATGCGTCACATTCATTACTGGTTTTGGCCCGCCCATGGGATTTGTTTAAAATAATATCCTTTAAAAGAAACTCTGTTAGCCTAAAGAAACTGGTAGATAATTCGATAACTAGCCTCACAAGGAAATTCATTGCGGTGCATTCCAACAAACAAAATGTGTGTTAAATCTCCTAGAAGACACTCAAATTGTTAATTGTTTATACTTCGATAGCATTATATTAGCTAGCTATTTAGCAAACAAGCTAATTCTCTACACACAAAATCAGACAAAACTCACAAAAAATTTGTCGTTTCGATCAGAAATGCCTTTAGCTGTTAGCGGTTGCTCCAGAGCTGTAGCCCTCCGATATGGCTGCCAGGAGATGTGGTACATCACCCAAAAGCCCTCAGTGTTGCAGTACATTAGTACAGCACAGTATTAAAGCTGCACCCATAGCACAACACGTTAACTTGTTAATTTAGCGTGTTTGCACAGCGCAGTTTGTATAAATCAGCCTTTCTTCCAGGCTAACAGGATGGCACTGCCTCCACCCTGCATGCTCCTAGACATCAGTGCTGACGCTGTGAGTGACCACCTCCCTCATGGTGACGGAGCGGATGAGATTTAACTTCTGGTAGAAGCTCGCCAGGTCCACGGGCAGTTCCAGGTCCTGCTGCTGCACAGTCCTGTAGCTGATCCTGCGGCCGCCGTTGCACAGCCTCTCTGGGTGCTGTAGGTAGAAGGGCAGCGAGCAGCGGGCGCAGGACTGGCAGAAGGCGTGTGAGCGCTGGCACCTGCGTGGCGGCGGTGTTGGGGAATAGCTGACAGGCCCGTTGGCCTCAGTGAGAAAGGTCGGGGGGTAGGTCTCTGGTTCGTCACCATACCTTTCCGGTGTCGGAGGGGTAGGGGGAGCAGAGAGAGCCAGGGGGCGGGTGGGCGACATGGTGGCGAGCTCTGGTTCCTCCTCTTCCCCCTTCTCAGACTCCTCCCTCTTACAGCAGTAATACTTAGTGGTGGTGAAACACAATAACAGAGAGCTACAGGTCAATATCACCATCAGACATTAGGGCTAGGGTTAGGGTTAGGGTTGGAGGGTCAACAGTGACGTAGACAATACAAAATACAAGAAGAAGCAGAAGCTAATATGAAGCTATTTTTCTCTAGTGTCACGATCAGGTTCATATTGGTTGTTTTGAGTGAAATGTTTTGACAACCTGACATCAAATTTGGTACAAATACTCTTTAGGATAAATTGTAACAACTGTGGTGAATCAAGTAGTAAGTTCACATTGAGCCAACGTTAGACAACATAACTGGAAAAACTAATGACATTCGCATCAGCAGTAGCTACGTTTTGTTTCGTGCTAAATAGCCAATGCTAAGTTGACTGACTGATAAATATAACGTCATGTTAGAATTGTTACTGTGAACAGTTAAGTGTCTGAGACTGTACACTCTTGTAAATACACATTGTACTTGGATTACTTTGGATTATGCAATGACCAGAAAAATGAGAGGCTAATCTGTCGCTACATATATTATATTTTCATGTACATTTGAATGGAAGTCAATAAAATCATCGATCAATAGTAAACGTAGTCATACCTGCAACCTACATAAACACAGTACAGCAACGATGGTCAGTAAGATGACTGTAGCCAGAATTCCTCCTGCGATGACCACTGTCCCGGCTGACATTCGAAACGCTCTCCATCAACAGCCTGCAAGGAGGAGGAGGAAGAAGTCAGGGAGGAAGATGGGAAATAAAGGCACAGGTTAGTAAAGAGAGAGGAATGGAGGAACAGATGGGAAGATAAAAAGAGGAGGAGGAAGAGGAAGGCTTCAAGGAAGGGAGAGGACAAAGAGGGAAAAGACAATGAAGAGATGAAGAAAATTGATGGGGAGGAGAGAGTACAGTGACAGTGAAGAGGATGAAGAGGAAGGAAAATGAGATACGGGAAGAAGAGAAAGAGAAAGAATAAAGGACATAGGAGAGAGACAGGATACATAGAGAAGATAAGGAGTAGGAGGAGGATAGAAGAGCGATAATGAGGTCACCATAAAGTTTTACGACTCTGCCATACAGCTCCAAAATGTTTAAAATGGTTCCTCTTGCCAGCAGCCATTACTGAAAATATTGCTGATCGATTTTTATCTTTTATCTTTTACGACTCAGTGCATATTTTTGGCAGTAAATTAAACCATCACAGTGTACCAGGTGTAAATATGAGCAAGTCTGACCATCTTCCTCTCAGCAATGACCACATAAGGCGTTTTGTCTGAGTACTTTTGTCTGACAATCCAATACCTTTTCCTTACTTCAAATAAATCAATCAAATAATTGTTTTTATACTTTAGTTTAGTTTTTACACTTCCGTTGGTCCTGACAGACAAATGTCTTACTAGTAATTCACAGACAGTAGAGGTTCTTGTCAGGTAAACACAAATATCTAAGCGGATGATGGATGTCATTTTTTATTTAAAATAAATCCTTACAACAGAAGTAAAATTCAGAAGCAGCCTAAAAAGGAACGTCTGACTCAACGAACGTCAGCACAAACGAGATTAGCTATATTAACATCGAAGACATCAAAACTAGTAGTAGTATGCAAGCAAAGTGTAAACAACGAAAATGTTTTATACTTCAGATTAATTAAAGTAGCCACCTCCTACAAAAGAAAACTTAAAGTTTTAAAGGAGCATCCAGTTTCAATTTTGAATCATGAATGAATGAGATGAATCATTTATGTGCGTTCATATTTGAATGAACTTCTCATAGTTATTAATGATGGTAAAACTCCAGACAAGCCTTGAGGCCCAGTGAAGAGTGAGTGCTCCCAAAGCAACCTGACAATTAAAGAAGACTTCAGTCAGAGTGTAAATCTCTACTGCAGCCCCTACGATCCAAAACATTATGGATGTAACTTTTTTAGGAACTACAACTACCGGACCTAACAGAACCGAACAGAAAGGTTTTCTTAAATGGAAACAATTTGTTTATTCATTCATTAAACAGCCGTACACAGTTGTAGCTATCTGAGGGCACCCAGAGCTCTATGGTACTCCATATTTATACAGAGGCAGAAAAAAAGGAGATTGCCTAGAGTAAATTGGAAATAAATGATGTGTATTACCGGATTATTACTGGATTCCAGCTATGGGATATACTCTGAACTAAGTTAGTATATACCTCATCAGTCTTGATTTGATTTTGCAATTGCAAGGTTTAGAGGTCTAAATCATCTTGTACACTTTCATTTTTTCAAAGGTATGAAGGGGATGAAATGACACCTGCCATTTTTTTGAGCATTTGCCCAGGAATTGTACATTTCTCCTTTAAAAACAATCCAGATTATATGTATTTGTCTGTGGAAAAAGTTTTTTTTTCCAGACAAAAAAAGTCATCAGAAGAGATATGGTCCAGGGATGAAGAAGGAGAATTAAATGGGAGAAAAGGTGACACAAGGTTCTTCTTCAGTTTCCTTTTTTTCTCCCTTTTTTTTTTTTTGCGAATTCATCTGTTTATAGTTTCCTTCAAATTACATAAGTGAGGAGAGAGACTCCCTTCATGTTTATACAATAAATCTCTTCCCAAACCAGAATTAAGTGCGCATTAGCAAATGGGAAGAAAAATCAAAGCACTAAAGGGACGCCAGCAAATGTTCCTCTACCTTTAATGTGACGACATGGAAATTTAACCAGTTCCCCATATAAGCTTTTGCACTATTGTGCTCAGCAGTCAAACATCCTGAGTGAAACCAGTCATGCCTGATGTTAGATTAATATTATGAATTGCTAATATTCACCTCCCTCATGTTTTATACAATAAATCAGGAACCAAAGCACCACTTGCAAAATGTGCACTGATGATTGGTAAAACACAGGCAGGCAGATCATCTCATTTCCTCTGCTTCCTGTGTGGGTGTCATGAGGGTTGGTAGCAGGAGTTTGTCGTATTGTGGGACTGTCATGCTGTACGTATGAACGTGAAGGTATATGGCCGACACGCCAACCAATACGGTATAAAAAACAAAGGATAAAGCTCTTTAAATTTGGATGAATAAGAGGAGGCAAACAACCGCTCGATTGCACCTGTAAGCTAATACACAGCAACAGCACTATTACTGCAGTAGAGTCAATCCGAAGGTGTTTCTCTAACAATCAAAGTACCTACACCAACATACCATGTTCAAACAAAAAAAGTTGATCTTAATGAGACATGTTGGTTTTGTAATGTGAAAAATATCTTCTTACAATGTGAAAAACAAGAAAAGTTCCTCATTATAACAGGCTGTCAGGGTGGCTGCGATACGCTGTCGTAAGATTTGTGAAAATAAAAGAAGAACATTAAAATTCGGTCCCCCTCCTCAGTCTGGGTGTAAAAGTGCTGTGTCGTAGCTGGCACTGTTATCTTCTGATTATAAATCAACAAACTTGCAATTCACAATGTTTCACGTTGATGAAATTCATCACTCAATAAAAATCCTCAAAAAAAGCATGAAAATGTCAAAAAAGATAGTAGGCAGGCTGGCCAAGAAAAATATTGCGACTGCAACCTCAACACATAAAATCATAACTATATGCACAGGTAGAGCGAGAAAATATATGTGATTTGGGTGAACTTTCCCTTTAGAGCTCAACCACTCCGTTTCTATATTCAGGCGTGTATGTCCTGTGTTCTTTTGGAGCTTTGATTGTGTTCATCCTCAGAAATTAAAGGAAAATTTTGGTGGTCTTGGACTTTGTTCCCATCATGGTGGCCATTCTGATTATTTCTGTCTGACTTGAACACAGCTAGAGACAAAATGACTTTACTGGAGCTCCATAGTGTGCTACAAGTGATTGCTGAGAACTCTCTGACAAAGCAGCAAGTCACTACTTAGTAACTCCAGATACATGACCAAACACGGCTATGAGCTGACTCTTTCATCAGCACCTCATCACTGACAGTCGCATTGTGTTTCCATAGTGACAAAGTCCTGGACATCAGTGTCCCTGAGGGACAGAGAGTTTTACACCCACACAGCCAGTCAGCATCACACACAAATTACCAGACAGACATGCTCAAAGGTCAGTATCCATCCATCCATCCATCCATCCATTAAGACTGGATGGATGAATAACTGAAATGAGAGCTTCAATCCAACTAAACATGACTTATCCTCTTTGTTCTCTATGAACAAAACTCATTTGAATTTAAATATCAAATTAATCTGATATAAGCAACACGAAAAACACACACACTGCAACAAAACTCGATCAAATCAAGTGCATTTTATCCATTATTGAGTCACAAAAGTCTAATTTTATTGCAGCCTACAGTATCAATTTGTTCTAGAAAGTTGAACCTTGATATCTTTCAATAAGAATCAGGTTACTGCACCAGAATCAAGATTCGAATCACTCCTCAGGTATAAGAGAACAAATGGTGAGATGAAGGTGAGGTGAGATAAAATATAAAAATTAACCGACATTAGCAACATTAGCTTTTTGTTTGTTTCTGGTGATCAAAAGCATCTTTGTGTCGACAGAAAGAGCTCTAATAATAAGTCTGGTCATATTCTAGATTTTTTTCACTGTCACTAAAATTACATTTAAATACTGAAACCGATAACAAACTGGAGCTGCTTCTTCTGTTTGTAAAATGTGTTGATGAGCATATCAGGATTAGGAAAGCACTGAACCTTTCCAATAATGGGATGGGAACAGACAGTTTTGAGATTTGGTGGTTTTGGTCTCTTAATGACATTTGTTATCAGTTAGAAAAATCTAGATGAATGCTAGTTTTATCCCGTAATACCTGCAACTCGGACACCTTTCACCCTTAATTCACTGCAGTATATATGGCTCTAATGTCTTTAGAGAACAGGAGGTGGGAGGTGGAGGAGGTGACTAAATTCTATGAATTTTATGGAGTCAGGGCCCAAAATAAAATTAAAAACATTGTGTCCATGTCCGTGCTTCAGTCACATTAAATATATTTAATTTGAGTACCTTTAGGATAATAAATAATTAAAGCAAGCAGTATTTCATCAACATATTTTCATTGCGGACGGTGTAGAGAATACGTCAGACTTTCATAATGGGAAATAAAATCTACAAACAATCTAAATGAGCAGCTAAATGAATTCATTCAATGTGAAAATTCACATCATTGAAACATTAATGAGACCTTTTACTGAGAGTCTGGTTTGAAGGATTTGGTTTACACATTATAAATTCCTAGGGGAATATCATCTGCACTTAAGTTTTCATGTGACGGTCACCTAAACATTAACAGGACTGTGGATGTGTGATCACTGTATCAATAAATCATCTGATTGATTTCCTGTGTGCAGAGAGTAAATGTGGACATTTATTTTCAACTGAGTTGGACTTTTACGAGTCTAGGTTGTTGTTTAAAAGTGGTTCATTTTAACATTCACACTGTCAGTCTCAGTCTCAGTCTCTCGTTCAAGAAGTTCCAGCAGTCTCCTTCACTCGGATTTTAGCGGTGTGGAGTCGCATCAGCACCGCAGACGCACGCTCTCTCTCTCTCTCTCTCTCTCTCTCTCTCTCTGACACACACACACACACACACACACACACACACATACAAACACACGCTCGAGACTGTAATTACTTTATTGCATTATTACTACACCAGCCTCATGTATGTCTTTCTATAAGTGAAATCATGCAGGTTAACGTTCATCTCTCCACTCTGTTTGAACATCTGCGCAGAAAGATGATTGATTTGCGTGCGTAAAAGCGTCACCAAGCACGGACAAAATGAGCACAAATTGAGGATACCACAGGAGATTTGTTTTACCCAATTGGCCATCAGCGTAAAATGGACTAAACTGCTCTCTTTGAGGTCTGTCTTGGTTCATTTAACGCGTTTTAAAAGCTTTCTGGCATACTGTGGAACCCTCAACCGTTTGCTGTCACTTTGTGCAGTTTCCAGTTTCCTTCTCAGTGCACCACAGGAACCACTGATGCTTCCATATAAACAGCCGATAATCTTACCCATCACATCAGTATTTGGATCGTCTCATGGCGTCTCCCGCGGCACCTCCAAGCTCGTGGAGCTCCGGTTTGCGGTCAGAAGTGACAGTCAGGAGGGTTGAGTTTCCGCCAGGAGAGGTGTAACCAAAGCCTATAACTCTCCGCTAGCACCAGCGTTTTTTACATCCACGCACACGTCTGACCCGTGAGAACGAGGAGCAGGGATCTGTCTCGGTGCGTCAAAGGGAGAAAATGAAGCAAATCTCTCCTGTGATTTCATTACCTTCGTTCCACAAATGGAGACGCAGCGGCTGCAAATCTGACAAAACTTTTGACTGTTTCCTTTGTTGTTTCTTCTGTTAATTTTCCTTTAATTTAAGAGCCGCTGCCCGAATCAACAAAATCCCAAATTCTGAAGTACTTCCTCTCCTGGTCTCCAAGTTTTCTCTTAGTCCAAACAAAACCTTAAAAAACCAGGTAAGCAGCTGATCCAAACGCGCTGAGGGTGACCGCAGGAGGACGAGTTGTTAGGAGAAAACCTCGGATCCGCTTATAATTAAGTGGGAAATGTGTGCTCTGCACGGATCCGGTCTCATCCTGTCTTTGTTGCGGCGCATTAATTTCTGATGCTGACCTGACTGGATGTGACCATGCGTCACAGCAGTGGGCGCTGCAAAAGTACCTGAAGGATGCAAGCAGGTCCCAGTTGCAGAAATTTTAATTTTCCATTTTACTGAATCAAGTGGCATCTTCTTGATGTGTTGAAATGATCTGTGTCAGTCGATATTGTTTTCAGATGGAAAAAAAAGCATACATTGGAGAGAAATAGTCTCAGATTATGGATATTCTTTTCAGGGAAAACAACACTTTAGCCTCAGATTTTCCTCCAGAATTGCTTGTTAAAATAAATATGACATCTCTTCACCTCTATGTAGTGTTTGAGGTGACTTTAAGGAGGGTGTAAATTTCACCTTCAGCCACTGGCCTAACTTGCTGCTGAAATCACAGGACGGCAGGTCAACAGAGATATACCTAATCTGAAGGCTGCAGATTAATTGCAGCTCGGGATCATCTGTCAAGTTCTGTATAAGCATTGTGTGTTTGCACTTATTCAGATATTGGAGGTGTAAGAGTGTTTTAGAGTGTAGAACATTACATTAGAAGTATGATTACCTGTGTAACCATTCTGACCGCATTCTGTCCAATTGTTTCCGATTGTTTCCCCCTTAAAAAATTTTTTTGGGGTGATTGTATCTCAATACTATTCTGAAAAAAATCAGAAGAAAAAAACAAATGGTCTCACTACAATGAATTTCTACTATGAGGGGAACATTATCACACATGAATACAATTGGGCTTACTGAATCCACTGAGTCACAGCTTTCCAGTCATATCAAATTCATGTAATCCCAATACTATTTAGGGACCCCCAATATGCAGAAATATTTAAATACACTAGGTGAAAATAACCATGTACACTGCATGGGAAAAGGGCATGGATTTTCCCCATGGCTGCATGTGATTAGCATAAAGTAGGCATTTCTATAAAGGGGTACCTATAGATCCAATTTTCAGGGGTGAGATGTCAGAGACTACTTGGAATATCACCAACACAACACTGCCTAAATTTCAAGCAAACCAAGCCCATGATCCTTCACTGGCTTCCCACCTGGTGTGTTTGTTCTAATGAGAAGCTAGAGGCACTGCTGATGAGAATCAAACCTCTGGTCTCTGTAATAGAGGATAAAAACTTCTTCCAGCAATACACAGCGATGTGTCTGCCCCCACGTGTAAACCCTGCATGGTGTCACCGATTGTTTTTGTGGACAACCGTTCCAAAGTCTCAAGTTTGCCATTTAGTTTTTGGGTTTTTTTTTGGACCTAGAAGTGATCACATTTGGACAACAGCCTAGAGCTGTTGGGCGATGTACTACAAGTGGAACCGCGCTTGCCTGAAGCGTTTTCCACTGTGCTTACTGTTAATGTATATATTTTTTTCATCTGCATCATGCTTCTGTTGTTGTATTTGTTTTCCCTTCACGCTTTTAAATTGGCGTCATCATCTGAGACTGCAGCATGTCTCTTTGCCTTCGCCGGCCACCGAAGATACCTCTGACAGGACAAAATCTGAATCGATAAAATGAGTATTGGCTTACTGCTGTGTTCTCTCTGTTCACAATTTACCTCTTTCCCTCCCTCTCTCTCTCTCTCTCTCTCTCTCTCTCTCTCTCTCTCTCTCTTCCATCATTCCACTTTGAGCAGCACCAAGAAAAGACATGTCCAAGGGAGGCCGAGAAAGAAAAGATTTTATTGTGTGAATTATTTAGAGGTTAAAGCAGGCTGAGATTCCACTGTATTGTACAGACAAGAGCGTGTAATATTAATGAGTGGAGATGTTCAAGGTTATTCCTCCTCTTTTCTGCTGCTCCTGCTGTGCTTCAACACTTCAGCATCCAGCTGCTCCCACAGGAAGCAGCGAAAACAGACTTTCGGGTCAAACATGGACTCACACTGCAGAACTTCATCGGCACAACTGAGCTCCTGACGCTGTGGTTATTACGACTTTTCAAAGCAGGAAAGTAAAAGTCATCGTCTGAGGAAGTCAGCATGATTCACATTGTGTCCTGTGAGTCACGAGTCACATTTAACCGAACAACACAAAAAATATATATAAAAGGAGACAATACAGCAGCATCTGTCATTTGTTGAGATGGATGAAAATATGTCTTAAGTTATATGCCCAAAAAAGTTCTTTCTGAAGGAGAATGAATTACTTGAGAATGAAATTTTGCAAAACATGACAAAGATGATGAAGAAGAAGGGAATTATAAAGTTGTATTAATTAAGTATTGTGTAATTATTGTGTAATAATTTGGGGGATTTGATGTTTTTTGACTTCAGAAACTGCTGTTTGCATCTCATCTACAACCACCAGAATAGGTTTATGGCAAATGCTGGGTGTTCTAACCTGCAGCAGAGATGAGGAGTGGTCTGTACAGATCTGGTAAGCTCACTCTTTTCTCCAAACTCTGAGTCAAGTTCTCCTTTAAACTCCTGAGCGACTGAGCATATTAACTAGATCTATTCTGTTCTCACAGGCAGGTTGTTGTGATTTCTGGAAAATAATGTTGATTATCTGGAGAGAAGAAATTCTCTCCACAACACAACAACACAGGAATATCAATTTTTGTAGAAAATGTTGTTAAAATTACAGTTTTATGGGGTATTCACTTCCTTCATTTTACCAAAATATTTTATTTCTATTTTCAAACTTTAAACTACTCAAATTAATCAACACAAATAATATACTCATTTAGTTCCATTTTAAATGTAGATGAGAAAAAGTAAAGTCTGTGGTCCACCACACTCATTGGTTTACCTTTGTGATGTATAATTTAAGAAAAACAACACTGATAAGAAACAATCAGCCCTTCTTTGTCGACGTTGTCACCCCTCCGCCTCTCTCCTCTCACTGTCCGTGCAGTGGCATCGCTCAAGAAGACAAACAGGGTCTCGGTGTAAGTCATCCACTTAGCATTGATTCCCACATCACAGAGATGGATTAGCTTACAGTGGAGACTGCCTACATGTGGCAAGGTTAGGGAACAGGTCAGCACTGATGAGGCAAAGTTCAATATACAGACGGTGCATTCACTGTGTCAGAGCTTTTACCGTGAAAGATACTGCTTCTACTGAACAAACGCAGATAGATAAATAGAGCACAACTGTGCCTAAATACAGCCTCACAGACTGGTCTGTATGTTAACACTTCAAGCTATAGTGCTAAGTTTGAATTCATTGGGTTTAGTCTGCTGGAATTGGAATAAAGTTTGGGTTTAAATTCTGAATTCACATCAGGACCCAGTTGTTTTGGTCCCACAGAACAGTTTGACCAATGGGAAGAATGGGTTAATTTCAGCAGCACCAGTACGCAGTTTCTCGACTCTTTTACTTGCACTTTTTCTTCTCAAGCAGACGAGGATCTGCGTCCTTGAGCATTTGTTCCACTTCGCTTCATAAGCCTGACTGACACACGGGAGCTGCAGAATCCTTAATGCAACACAATGTCGTGATACCCACCAGATGCAATCGTCCTCCTTTGTATCTCTCACATCCTGACAAGCCCCATGTTCTACTGAGTCCTTGTTCTGTCACAACATCATCCAGAACATGGTCACAACCGAGTGAGCCAACGGGATGACAGGATGTTTCCATCTTCCTCTGGGCTTTTCCATATATAGTCTGTTTACAACTGCAGACTCACTACAACAAGCTGCGAGGCTGGAAACCAACAGAAACATATATCCAACTGAGCATTTAAGTCCTATCATAAAATAGTTGAGAATTTAAAGTTATGATTAATACGATTTTCATGATATCAAATCCCAATTTTTAAAACTTATATAAATAGTTTTAAGAGTATAAAAAAATATATATTAAAAAGAATATTTCAGATGTTGATTGATTTCCTCCCTTTATAGTTGACCTAACTGTTACTGGTGGAGCTGTAGTTCCTGGACAGGATTCTTCTGGTGTTGAAGATGAAATTTAAATTCTCCTCACTCTTTGTGTAAATAAGCAGGTAGCCTAAGAGGACAACAGAGTCATTGTTTAAACCTTAAGTGTCTGAGTAGACCTTCCTTTGGCCATAGCTGACTGAAAACTGAAGCATGGATAGGGGATAAGCTGCCAGTGTGTGTGGTGCAAAATTGACTGTGGAAAGTCAAATGTTTTTGACAGGTCTACATAATGTCAGGTATCCATTAGCATTACCCCCTATGCAATATTCAGCATTCGTAAGAGCCGCCGTGCAATTTCATCGGTAAGAAGAAGATGAACTAGCTTGCTAACATCAGTGAAGGTATTACTTTGCATTTGTGTTATATTAACATCTGCTGAGCCATCGGCAGCTTCCTGTTGTGTATGTCTCACAGGGATCTTTCTAGCATTAGCAAGGTTATGGTGGTTATGATGGCAAAAAACCACAAAATCAAATCTCACCACAACAGGTAGACATGGATATCTTGTCATGGCTCTTAGGTTATGTTGGTCATCCATGTCTGCTCTTGTTCCGTTTTCTTCATTGCCCCTGGTCAGATATCTCCCTGGATGTTTTAGAAGAAGTAGTCTGTCAAATGTTCCTTTTGTTGCTGAGCAACACTCCTGCAGTGTTCGGGCCTCTGTTGTTTACTTCAGCTGTGATTTCCACAATAACTGTTTATGCGTCATCCATCTGAAGGTATAGTGAGAGAGGGAAAAAAAACAGTGGGTCGGTATGCTTTGATAGACCACCAAACTCTCTGGCCAGAGTGGCTATTGATTTGTGGCACTGCAGGGGAACCATAAAACTTTTCACTCAGAGTTCAGATCGCTGAGAGGTGGCCTCACTTCTCTCAGAAAGATGAGCTGCTGCCTCTGATGTAGAACCTGACAGGCTCAGACCTTCACTTCTCTATAATCTAAACTTTCCTGACTTATACTCTCCATGTTTAGTTTAGTTATAGTCTATATATTGGTAATCACAATATTCTCAGTTAATAATTTCATTTAATACTGGCACCATCACCAGAAAATGCCAAGAGCGTTAATAGTGTAAAATAATAGTGTTTCACAAGCAATTCGTTGAACTGTATAGTAAATCAGATGACAGCAGGGCAGATCAGATGTACATGGAGCTTCCAGTCTTCTCCGTGCAGTGTGGCATATAACATAAAGTACAACACAGGCATGTCTTTGTGGCAGTTATCAACCCTGACAGATCTTCAGCCCTCACTGAAGCAATGACTCTTCAGCTTCTGGCATCCGATCTCAGTTAAATCTGTCCTGACAAACTGGCCTGCAGCAACAAGCTGGCAATAACACTTTGTCCCATCAAACCATGGGAACAAAGTTGGGGTGAAGTTTAATCTTTATTCATCCAGTAAAGTATTTTTGTAGCATCAATGATCTTTGTCAGTTTTAGAAACCACGAAGGGGTTTACAGATTTACCCATATTCTTCTGAGATTAATTTGTTATGTTGAGATCACATTCATCTAGATTCATGCTTGTAATTTTGCATGAATGTGAAATATAACAAGTTATGTTGAAGTATCCATCCATCCAGCCATTTCCATCAATTTCTATAAGTGCCTGTACTTTATCAGGGGGCACTGCAGCCTATCCAAACTAACTAACTTGCAATAGGGCGAGAGGATTAATATTATATCAATATCGGAGGCTGCTAAAGACCTAAAGAGTTATGTAGATATGCTTGTCTTTAAACTGAGATGAGAATCAGTGAATGGCTCACTGTTCACAGTGTTGTTTGTCCACTTGTGTTTTAATTGCCCATCTTCCAATTCTGCTACCTCTGTGTGCTATCTGGAAACAGAGAAATGCCACAAAATGTCATTTTAATGTCATCACAACTCATGACATGTTAATGAGGAGCTTCACTCCAAGGACTATTCTTTGTACTACATGATTTAGTATTAACTCCTTTGAAACAGTTTTGTGTTAATATCAGAAGCTATAAGTCCAGCTTCATCAGACAAACGGATGAAGACAGCAGCTCTTTGTGGCTGCAGATGCGTCTGAACTTGAAAGTGCTTGCTGGGTGTCTCCTACAGCTGTATGAATGTAAGAGCAGACCTCCTCTTTTGATCCGGCCTGTCAGCTTACAGGTGTCTACTGTTTCGTCTATTATTTAGTCTAGGGATTCCAGTATGAGAGGTGCCTCTGACCCGTCTGAAGGAGCCTTTGGCACCAAGCAGCTTTATTATCATTTCATCAGCCTGCTGGTTGTCTGTGGAAAGTCAGACTCCTGGATGTCTACCCGCTGTGCTGTGAAGGCCCTCAGTGTTGTGCTGGATCTCCTTAAAATGCCTCAGGCGAGGGAAATGTGATGTTGGCGTGATACCCGCCGAATTAGCCCTCCCCGGCTTTCCCACCAAACCCCAATGTTTATGAAATATATAGAGTTATCCTCATGTTACGGCCTATGATGTCAGGCTGCCCCTCCGCGCCCACACCCTGCGTCATAGGTCGGGCAGTGGAGGTTGGAGTCTGGATCTATTCAAACAGGAGTCTGATCCTGAACGCTGCACAAACAGGCCCTCGCCTTCAGACAAAGCAGAGGAAAGAACCTGTATTTCTCTTGTCTTCAGACACGGGCTTCTGTTCTTACTTTGTTTGATTTATTTCTAGTGGTTAAAGGTGAGGTAAGGTAAGGTGTAATACAATTTTTAAAAAATACATAAACATCCTCAGGGTGTTAGTCTTGTAGGTGTTCAGTTTAGAGGAATTCCAAGGTTTTGTTAAAAATTTTAGCATTTTGCTCATTTTCCATTCATTTAATGTTAAATCTCACTCTTTTCACATTCATGTGTCATTACTGAAAGATATCTTAGAAATACTGATTCTCTTTGCTAAATTAAAAAACATTTTCTCCTTGTGAAAGCAACCAGACAAACATACAAAGTGTCGGAGCAGTCGGTTTTCTCATGACTTATAATAAATAATTTTTACTATAAATAAGTTCTTCACTCTTTTGTTTTCAATCCTTCAGATCAAAATGACAAAAAAGGAAATGGATGTTCACATATTACAAATCAATATTGCAGTCGTCTTCACGCCTAATATTAAGTGAAAGTATTATTTTTGCACAACTAAGACAGCAAACCTTCATTAGTTTTTGTGTTGGGACATGTTATAAAATACATTTTCATGACATCAAGAGGGAGAAGACACCTTGCTTGATGAATTTACATCTCTACTTAGCTTCCGCACAGGAAAATTATTGTACGGACCTCCAGGAGAGGGTTTTAAAAACAGAAATCTATCATCAGCCCAATCTCACCATCCACATTAGATCATCTCTGCTGGCGTAACCTGCTCCACAAAAGTGGCAAGACTTGTATACCAGCTAGTGACTTTGCTATCTTGGAGAGCTATTGTGACTGCAGTATGTTCCCACTCCCAGCTGATGAGCATCTCAGCTGATGGGCATCTCAGTAGTCGCCTTGCAGATACCAGCTTCTACTAGTTGCAACATAGACTGCCACTTTGCTGAGGCAACCAGGCCTTTCTCATATAATCATATCTCACATGATCCAATGCCAGTTG
This sequence comes from Nibea coibor, assembly GCA_023373845.1. Classification (NCBI taxonomy): domain Eukaryota; kingdom Metazoa; phylum Chordata; class Actinopteri; family Sciaenidae; genus Nibea; species Nibea coibor. The sequence continues at coordinate 7,836,773 of CM041737.1, read as the reverse complement.
GACGTTACTTCATCAAAAACATTCCTCACAGTTCACACACTGAATCCTTTCACTCAGGATATAAAAAATGTGACTGCTGCAACTTACAGAAGCACCAGTGCACAAACAAAATGCTAATGGGACAGAGTGGATAAGTGCTTCTGCATGTATATTCAAGAGTAAACTGTTAAATTAGGAATTAAGATGAGAAACATTTCAATGACAGTTTCTCCAAAAAAACTGAGAAAATGCACCATGGTTAATGTAGAAAAATAAAACAAATCAACAGATTTATAAGTAGTGACATAGAAACATCTACTGTTGTGAGTTTCTCTGTCTGAGTCAGTACAACATATCACAGCTGGTTATCAAGGTGCATCCTCCCCCTCCTGAAGCTCCAACAGCATTATTAATAATAAAACACAAAGATTTCCATTTGATGGTTTGGTCCTCTCTCTGATGCTCTGACCCCACTTTTAGAAAAAGAAAATGGCATTTTCAAAGAATATTCCAGCTCGTCTCCACTGAAGCGGGTGGAGAGCATCTCTGTATGAAGAGGCTTTTATTGGATATGAAGCCTAAGAGCACCTGACTGTCCGCCTCTCCCTACGCCATCTCAGCCGTTTCTATCGCATAAATGCTGCAGGAGACAGTTCAAACATTCAGATATCAGAGGCTGGGACGGGGATTACTTGCTCTGCTCAAACAAAATCTTCTCGTGTGCATTGGATTCATTTGTCACAGTGAAAAATTGAGATTGTGCTCATTGGGTTTTACAGATGGCACATATAAGTGCAGGAGTTACAATCACAGGTGAGGTCAGAGTATGTTCATGCTTTCCTAGTGACTGACAACTCTTTGTCCTCTCTTTCAGATCTACCTCCACATTCGAACAACCCTAAAATAGTTCAATTATCCAGTATGTAAGAAAAACAAAAGACAAAAATATGTTTTTTAAAATACAACATTTCCTCCCTACATAAAGGTCCAGCATGTAGGAGAATCTATAGTAGCCATGGAAAAACATGAAATGCCCTCACTAATGCCAGTTTAGTTTGTCCATTTTAGCAGTGCAACATGGCAGACGACATTGAAGATGACCCGCTCTCTCTCCAGGTGCCAATTGATGCCCCTTAATATTATACACTGCACCTTTAAGTAAAAGTATTACCATCACGCTCTGAAAATAAAAGTGAAAGTAGAGCGCTATTAGCTTCCACATTTTCACATATTTCTTGTAAAAACAGGCACATAGGGAGTGATGGGCGTTTATAGTAGTCAGTAGTGTGTGCATTAGACCAGCATCACTATACAGCTAGCCCTGCATCTACTTTCCAGTGAACATGGCCAAACACAACCTCCAAAACCAATGGTGGCCAGTTTGACATGCAATACAGTAGCCTATCAAGGTCATTTTGCTGCTCTCCAGTTCTGTTGCCCGTTAACAACAGATACAGTTAGCAGCAGTTAATTTACGGTTAGCTGCTTTAGCAAGTAGTTAGGCTGAAGCTATCCGTCCATCAGGAAATTGTAAGTCAAATTGAGTTGCTTAACAGCTGGAAGACATCAGAGGGAAAACCAGCAAGTATATTCTGTATAAAATATGATTCAGTTTCACCAAGATCAGTTAATAAAGTTATAAAGGTGTGCAGTTGTACAGTAATCTCTGAGGCTTGGACATAGATGCTTGTATCAGCCTTCAGAGACACTCACAGCGTCATGGTTTTGGGTGTCTTGTTTAATGTTTCCTATTTCATTTCCTTGTGTCTGTAACTTTGCTTCCTGCCAATTGTGATAGTCTGTTCTACCCTGATTAGTTTTCACCTGAGTCTTGTTGTCCTGTCTTCACTTTTGTGTATTTACTGTAGTTTGTGTGTTCTGGTTTCAGTGTTAAGTTTGTGGCTGTCCATATGTCAAGGGGTCCAGAGAGGTCCCTCATTTGTTTTTGACTACTGCTTTGTTTTCTTGGTCATTGCCCATTCTCTTGTTTTTTGCCCTTCTGGTATTGACCTTTCAAGTCTTTGTTCAGTGACAATTGCAATTAAACCATTGTTCTGTACCAGTTCTGCCTCTGTACTCTGCATTTGGATCCAATTCCTTATGTTCCTGATTACTCTGCTTTATATTTGTGACACAGATATCAATGGAATATAGGTGACATGTAAGACAAAATGTTGTGAAAGGACTTTAGCAATTTTGACCTCGTGTGAGCTAAGTTGATCTACTAAAAGTAAAGTGCCTGGAATCATTACTATGGTGAAAGTCTTCCATGAATAAATGAAGGTTAAAAACTTTGTCACAGGCAAGGTTAGGCTATTAAGATATGCAGATGAGTTCCAGGTGAAAGAAAATTAAGTGTGTGATCACTTTAACAAACCGTGCATAAAACTGGAGGCTGCATTAAAATAAAGGTCAAAGAAACAGTTGTCACTTTCTGAACACATAAGCTCCGTAACAACAACACTCTTGTTTCACATAGAGTTGTACACATTCACACTGTGAGCGGTGTAGAACAAAGGACTCGTTTGGATTTTAATTTGTGGGTGAACAAAGAAAGGCCAACATGTACCAATAACAGACTGAACAATAAAGCAGCACCAAAACCCCATCGGGGTTTGCAACTTTAGTGTGAAAAATGGTTTGGAATGTACAGGAAGAGTTCTTGTCATGCGGTTAGGGTTACAGGGTACACCTCTTATAACAGATCTTTCCATCCATAGAGCTGTACAACTGTCATGGCTGATATGAATGAGCTTGAAGTGCTTGCAACTCATAATATGAAACTAACTGCTACCTCACCAGCTCTGTGCACCCAGCCTCTCTGGAAATCAAACCAGCAACTTCGTTATCTGCCTCGGGTCACCTAGTGAGTCATCCAGACCAGAAGTTTAGACAGAGAAGTCACAAAGTTTCTGTGTACCTGTCCTCCAATGACATTGAGTCTCAGCTCCCAACTGTCAACCTGAATGTAGTCCAGTGCGTTAATGAATATTCATTGACCTTCATTAGCATATTGTTCTGAAATATTAGCATAGCCAGTGACATCAACATCAGTGTGAGGGGGGAACAGATGAATCAGAGGTCGTGCAGAGGAAGAGTGGGCAGATTGGGACCGGAGAGGACGGCAGGTCAACATTCATTACTTTAATAAACCGGACAAGTCACGAATGACACAAGGAGCCCTGACAGAGAGAGGTAGCAGCAAAGGAGACCATTCAAGACTCTAAATCCAGGCAGACATAATCACATAGGGGCGGGGAAGGAACCACAGCTTTACTGCACATTCTCTAGACTTCCTGTTTCTTTGTCAATTTAACGAGACTTGGGGAACTACAGAGATAATACTCAGTTACATCTGAGTGTGTAAGTGTGCGTGTGTGTGTGTGTGTGTATGTTTATGTGTGTAATAACATGGCTACTACATCGCTGAACTTCTTTAACCAACTGTCATACTTCCCCATATCTCTGTGATGTTGTTGGAACAGAGTTGGCACAGTTTGGCTATGTGAGATTCAACCTTCAACCAGTCCTATTTCTGAGAGTTATGTTACATCACCATGCTGCCGTGAGATGCTAGGTAAGATGAAGCTCTGACATGCAAATGTGCTCAAAGTTGAAGCTTGTGCATTTTTCATGGTGAACACTGCCGTTTCGCCCCTGATACGACAATGAGCTCTTAATGTCTTTTGTGCTCAGCCGGGCGTGCAAACACAGACGCAAATGCAGTCCACACACCTCACTCACTGGAACAGATTCAGCTCAGCACTGCGGGGCATAACGTACCTGTTCGGAGATGATTTCATTGTATTGTCACTTACAAATCAAAATATAGACAGCAAAGTTCTTAAAATATTTTCAGTTTTTCAGTTCAAAGTAGCTGAACCTTGTCTGGCAGAAAATCAGGAAACTCTGCATGAGAGTTGGCAAAGTCTTACACAACCCATATATTGTCAACCTATATCTGCTGCAGCTGCCATAATTTGAAAGCTAATAGCAGTTGCACATTTGACAGTGATTTTACAAAAAAAAAACATTGTTGAAGATGAGGTTATCTTTCCCAGTTTAAACCAGTGACAGTATAAAGAATGGATGTCGTATGTGTGATGGGTCTGGTGGCTCTGGCCTCTGCCATGTTAACAGTCCTCCCTCTTCTGCCTCTTGACTAATCTTACAATCAGCAAAAACGTGGATCATCTTCCGGACCTGAGGCAGAAACAAAGCCCGGGTGCTCATACAAAGATGATTGGTCTAAACATATGATAGCAGCTACAGCTACAAATATTTAGCATTTAGCATTTAAGGGACTACAAACCTTTGGAGGAACTCAGTGCATTTCCATCACAGGGCCAGAGTCTAAATTAAGTTCCAGAGATGTTGTTTTACAGTTCATGGGGTAGTACTTTACAAAAGTAGGAACCTTGGGGGTGAGGGCTTGCTAGCTGCAAAACAGCCATCGCTTCTAATTAACCTAATCTTTTTGGGGCTGCGGTGGAAATGCAGGCAACAACAGGCTCAAGGAACCTTCTAGTTTCATGGAAAGCAGCTTTTGGGATTAAAAGTTCTGGGTACTTTGGGCGAAATACTAGCTAATGATGTTAGCATATTGATGTTTATGATAATATTTGCTAATCAGAACAAAACACAAAGCACCTGTTCCATTAGTTTTGCACTTATTTCTTCATAAAGGTTTTTATTTGATGGTGGTGTCCACCACAGCATGGTCATCACAAAGTAAATAAATAAATTGACTAAATAAATTGCAACCATTACGATACTATGTGGGAATGTTGTGGTTGGCGTGCTGCGATCCTCAGCCGCTGACTGAACAATGCCTTTGGCTGTTTGTTTACATGTTAAATTAGCATGTACATGTTAGGGGAGATCAAGGTTCTGCATGACTAACATCCCAAGGAAGGAATCAATGCAGAGAGGCCACAAATTATCTCAAGCCAACAGTTTTAGCCTTGAATTTAGCTAATCTTCTCAGGCCACCCATGATAATGCGTGCAAGGATTTATAATAATGACAGTAATAATGATTAATAATAATATAATGCTGCTAAAACAAAGTACATATATTCTGTAATAATATAATATAATATAATATAATATAATATAATATAATATAATATAATATAATATAATATAATCATTTGTATGACAACACAACAGCAACAATAACAAAATATATAGTACATGTATAAATAATTTTTTAATTCCAATATTTTCTAAACCACGTGGAGAATATTTAAAAATATTATGTTAACATACAGACCATGTAGTGCATTTTCCAAATGCTTCGTGTGTGAGTCAAAAAATAAGTAGCTTCAGGCACAAAGCTACTCATTACTATCAGCATCTCATTAAAAGAGGCACGGCCTGGTAGTTCAGCTGTCTTTAATGAGCTGTTTGCCTGATCGCTGTTACCCTGAGCGCGGGCAGCCATGTATCCAACCACCTCAATCAGAACAGCTCACTCAGCCGAAATGAAGCCTGACGAGACCTTCAAGGGCACAGCAAAGTGCATGCTCACCTAAAACTCACTTGAGTCACTGTCTCTGACCTTCGATTGGACGTAGTGTCTGCAAAAACCTGCTGTGCAGCAAACATACATACAGCACACTCACATTTCTATAGAATATTTTCTGTACATTTATCCCTGATTTATCTGGTGGTTAGCACCCAGCTAGTGTGGAGTTTGCATGTTCTCCCCGTGTCTGTGTGGGTTCTCTCCGGGTACTCCGGCTTCTTCCCACAGTCCAAAGACATGTACTTAATAGGTTAATTGGCACGCAGTTGTGAATGTGAATGGTTGTTTGAGCTGGCAACTTGTCCAGGGTGTACCTCTCGCTCAGTCAGCTGGGATAGGCTCCAGCCCCACCGTGACCCTGATGGGGATAAGTGGTAACAGATAATGGATGGATGGATTATCTGGCCATAGGTGTAGATGCATAAAAGACACAAACAAATGCTTGCAGTGAAATTAGGTTTCTTACCTAACAGGAAGCCAGTGCCAAAATAAATGTAATTAGCACTGATTAGCTAATGTTAGCTCACTTACACATCAAACTGAGGTTGTGTACATGGTCTACATCATTCCTGCTAAACATCAATGTGTACCCAACATACTGTATCAAAGTACAGAGCTGCTGACTGCATGGCTGAAGACACTTGGTCAAAATTTGGTTGAGATAAGATCCATCCACAATAATTTTGCTCAACTTAAATTTCTTTCTTAGTGCTAGCCTAGACCTTCTGCCCATGTTTATTACAGCATGATAGATTGCTGTGCCAACAGTGAGTTGATCATCCTATATGTCAATAATAAAGCCTTGAGATGATCAGTCTACATGCCATCACTCAAGTGCTGTCGTCATTGCTTCCTTTTTCTTTATCAGTAACATGCTAATAAAGCACGGCATGTAAAGTGATAGCACCATTAATTCACTATGTAGTAAGCATAATCCAACTGACAGAAGAAAGTCACAGAGCCGCTGTCTGTTCAATGTGAGACATCAGAGCTGTGAGTGTATATTTGTGTGAGACAAAGAAGCAGAGAGGTATAGATAGATGAATAGAGAAAAAGATGAAGAGTCTATATTTTATTTATTTATTTATTTATTTTTTATTTATGGTTAAGTGGCAGTGAGAGCTTCAGTGAAACTGCTGGATGAGACCATTTCACTGGAACAGACTTATTATTTTTTGTTTTGCTTTTTATCTGTTAAAGTTAAAAAAAAACATGTTGTCAATGGACTTAAAACGTTACGTTAAACACGCATCAGCAACCTTGAACCACATTGATTGAGACATTTATGTTTATTTTGCTCTTTAGATTAAAATGAGTATTTATAAATATAAATGAACAAAAGTGAAACAAATTCATTAAATGTCAATGCTTAGAATCTATGTCCAAAATCATGTTGTCCATCTTTATTTCTCTGTCAATCTGTTGCTGCCCTCTGCTGCCTGCAAATGTAAATAGTGTCCTGATCACAGGGCAGGATTCAAACCATTGAGGTTACAGTGAAGTGGCTTTAAAGACTAAGATTTGAAATATCCTTTTTGTACATCAAGAATGATATTATGCTAACACCTTTGTGTTGATGTAGAAATCGTGACATGCACCCTAGGTCCCTTGATAGTTAACCTGGTAGAGTGTGTGTATGAGTCCTTATCACAGTGGTCTGGGTGTGATTCCAAAAGGATGTCCTTAGCAAAAACACTCTTCAGTAACCATAAATGGCAGTGGCTACGGAGTGTCTAGTAATTAGAGGGCTGCTGGTTTGATCCCTGGCTCCCCCAACTGGTCAAAGTGTCCTTGAGCAAGATACCAAACCCCAAATTGCTCCTGATGGCTGCAGTGTGGGTGTGTGATTTTTTTTGTGTTTTGGTGAGCTATGTATCAGCGTTAGTGCCTTGGACAGGAAGTGCTGTAATGTTCCTGATGAGCATTTGGTACTTTTCATAGCAGCCTCTGCCATCAATATATAAACGTGTGTGTGAATGAGTGAATGTGACAAGTGTTTACAAATTAGAACCAGGAGCTGAGGTGGCACAAAGCAGAAAGTGGTGGAAAACCAGAGAAAAAACTACAGGAAATATGATCCACTTCAGTTTCAGAGACTCCATTCAGCTGATTAAAAGTCAATTTGTTAAGCAACAAAATTGCTTAAAATATTTTATTGCATGGTAGAAAAGTTACACAATGTTGTTTTAATTATTGACTAGCTATTTTCTATTACATTATAGTTGTACAGATTTGTACTGCTTGCTGTCATACAGCAGGCGGTGCTGTTCATCAGGACATCATAACCCTGGTCACTGGATGTACAGCCCCACCCACAAAAGATTGGGCTTTTTATGGGGGATTAAAATTACTTCTCAGTAGTTCTGGATATAAATGATTTTTCTTTTAATCCCACACCCCCTGTCACTAGGTGATTAATAATCCAAGTCATGGACTGAGAGATATGGTTCATTTTAACAGAGTTACAGTACATGCATTTATAAATACCAAGTAAAAATGGATACTACAGGAAAATGTTAACAACATTATTAGGCATGCAATAATAACTGTAACCTATTTTTCATTAACAGTTGTAGTATAACTGTATTGTACAATTACACTCATTCTCCAATGAATTACATCTTACAATCCAAGTGTAAGGGTAATCTAATAAGTGTGTTATGTTTAGTGGACAACAACAAAAAACTGTAACCTAACAGTAACCTCTTGGGTTAACATTAGCCAGCAGGAACATGGACCATGATGAAGCTTCCTCACCATTTTTATGCTCAAGGCAAAGCCAACATGGAAACCATGACGAGCAAACAAGAACTCACCAATAAGTAACAAAAAGTCCAAGGAAGTGTATTTAAAACGTCTTTATTGTCATGGCATGGTCAAGTTAGACAAAAATGCGATGTGTTTTAGCATCAAGTCTCCTTTAGGGAGTCAAACAGGAATGGGAATCTTCCACTCGGACATGTGACAGCAGCCTATAGAAGTGTAGTTATATTAATCTCCAGCAGATGGCGTTGTTTGGCCCACAATGTTTATCAAAATTTAATTAGAAGAGACCAAAAGTGAATAATGGTTATACCAAAATTTGCTTACAGATAGATAGATATTAGTTATGCATGGGTGTTTTGCAGAATGTAATTCATAAATCCAAAAGGCTTCCCGTTACATTTATTTGGTCAGTCACCTTTTTGTGTGGAAGATGAGATGTGGTCAGTGCCGAAGGCTTGTAACATAAATGAGTTACCTGTTACTTCTATTATTAAGCAAACATGGTAGGGTAGTGAGGTAGTGAAGAACACCAGCAGGAATACATGACAGGAGTTGAGTTGTCATTAAAATAAAGACTGTATAGCATTTAAAAGGCTTTTTTTTGTCTGAGGCAGTGTTCACATGTCTACTTCACATCAATATAAGGTAACTTAACAAGAAGAATGAGGTCTAAATACCATGACCAGCCTCTTTTAACTATATATTCATACACATAAAGAAAAAAAGACAGCGAGGACTGAGCACAAACTAAGGAAATGACGAATGATGAAATAAGAACAGAAAAAAGTTGACTACAGTTGAAGTATTCCGTCAATGTTTGGGTCACCAAATGTAAAGCATGAAACTCTACAAACTCTACATGGGTGACAAATTTTCTCAGTTTATTAGATGTTGTTTAGAGGGGCAGATGACATTTGTACGTGATACACTGGAGGTCAGGGATACAGTATAGATTGAAGGACAGAGCCAACTGATAAGTTACTGCCTTGTCAGTCTGTTTTTCTACTTGTTAATAATCCAGAATCTTATCTTGGGGGGTCGTAAAATAAGCATTAACACAAGAGCGAGGTTAAGAAAGGTGAAAGAAAGAGAAAGGTGAAAACTGACTTCTTTCATCAACTTTATCTTGTTAAAACAGTCATAAAACTGGAGATATTTCCATCTGCTGGCCAGTAATTGTGGCTTTTCCTTTGCTGCGATCTAGAACCTTAAACTACTTTCAGCTCAACATAATAAGTTGCGGCTAAAATTTTGATCCCATATTTTAAAGATACACCCCTTCATTTATTTACAACTACTAATAGCAACCATAAATCAAGAAAAATATATTCACAGTTCATGTGAGCTGTATTGAATTTGAAAATATAGGGAATATTAAAGGTACTGTTGAGCACTATAGCCATGGAAGGATGACCACAGAAAAATGTCCCCATTCATTAACTTCTCTTACCACCGCTATGCTGACGATAACCAGCTATTCTGTCACCCACCTGACACTCAGGTGGAGGCATCCATCACTACCTAAAGGCTCCATCTAAAATTCATCCTGGATGAGACTGAGCTTCAGAAAGAATGCCCCACAGAGACCTGTTCAACACCACTGATAATACTATGGTAGTGTCAACTTTCTTTGGAAGAGATGCTGATCACCTAGCTCTTCTCAGAGGTTGAATCCACTTCTTTGCAAGTCTATTTGGACTGAAGTATCCAGTGCTAAATTAATTAATAGTTACTTTCTCTCTGTAAAAAAAGAGTGTAATTGTTATTGACTCTCTCTATTGAGTCTCATTCTTGTAAGTTTAATCTATGCACTAGATTCACCATAAATCAATTAATACCTCGAAATAGACAAACTAACAGGGCTGAAAACATTTATTTTAGTAAAACATAATTCCCAAAGACACAAAACCACCAGTCCTCCTCAGCTGTTCATGAATCTAGTGCACCACCTTCTCTTTAATGATCCATGTCAGACAGAATGAAAGTACACAGTCTGCTTTATGGTTCAGTCATAAACCAGTATATATAAACCTGGAGTTGACCGGCTGCGGGGAGCGACTGTAAGGGTGAGTGCTGTTCAGTCTTTTCTCCCATTAAATCAGCCAGATGCAGAACAATCACTGATGATCATGATTAATAAGCAATAATCTCTAATAACATAATTTAATTTTGTTTAGAAAAGTTGGGTCAATTAAAGTCTTGGCTTTATCAAATGTCTGCATGTCATGTTTTTGGTGTGGTTATTTAATCTAAAATGAATATAATTAAGAATAAAGTATAGTTAATTTAATTTAATTTAAATAATCAGTATAAAATGAAATAAAACACTTAAATAAGATATAGATAATAATAAAAAATAAATTCAGAAAATGTTCTTTATTCTCATAACAGTCAAAGGATTCAAAGGTTTATTTCTCAAATGTGCACATTTCTGAGTATTTAAGTCCATGTGGCTTTTGAAGCCTTACAGTAAATTTTGGACACAGCGGTACAACTCCTGTAAAACCTATAATGAGAGTGTTGTACATTGGAAGTTGGAAGTTGTATATAACGTGTAGCATGAAAGACCGAGATTATACTTGAATATGCAAAATGTTGATTTGGTTAAACAGACGGACTGAATAAAGTTGGTTTTGTCTCTGATGTTCAGCCTAAAGGAAATTATGATACAATTCACTCTGATGTCTAAGATTCATATCTTATCTCAGGATAAAATAAAATTTAAAAAGTAAAAGATTTCTGCGTCCTGTCTGTTAACTGTTTTTAAAAGGGTGAAATGTCCTGAGAAGAACTTACAGGAGAAGGCATTTTGTGTTAATTCATTTCCAGATGAAGCTATCAGTGTTGTTGCTGCTGGCCCTGCTGGGTCTGTCCTCAGCCAGTCTTCAGGACATTGTGAAGAAGAGCTCGGAGTACAGAAAGGGTAACATTTTCAGATTTTTTTATATTAATATTACATATTATATTAATTATATTAATATATTAATCAATTCTGAAGTTGACTTTTCTAGAAGTTACTTGTGAGTTATTCTCCAGTTTGATGTATTTGGTGAGCACTGCGCATATGTAACCTTTTTGTCTGTATCTTTTACACAGTTTCCTTACTGAACCCAGAGCTGGAGGACCTGGTGCCTGAACCAACTGGTAACAATGTGGTATCAGCGCCTCTGACTCCTGGTGATTTGGCGCAGCAGCAAGATCAACCTGCCTCATTCATTTTTGGTAGTAACGTTAACCTGGAATGGCTGGCCTGGGACGGTTCTCTGCCTAACGGAGCTGTTGCAATCTACAACAGTTACACCGAGCGCACCGACTATGTCTGCAAATACCAGTGCGAGGCTGGATTCTACAACCCAAGCCTGGGCCCATACTGCCGCTATCCTTATGGAGACCGTGAGTACTATGCCCCTGAGTTCGAGATCCTGAGCAACAAAGACAACTTTGAGTTCCTGGAGTGGAAGGAAGACTCCTATGGTTCAGTGCCCCAGCATTCAGTCAGGACCTGCGCAGGTGTTGGTATCTATGTTGGAAAGAATAAGTATGGTCTTGGGAAGGTTGTTCCTCAGTTTGAAGCTTTCTTCCTACCTTGGGAAGGAGATGAGTATTGGTACAAGAAATACCAGGTCTTGACTATCAACAGGGATGCCTACACTCAGCACATCACTGACGTCAAGTACAAAATTGATGAGGTTGCCATTTTCCAGTATCCTCCTGAGACCATGCGCATCTCCGGTGTCACCAACAATGAGTGCCAGACAGTGGTGAAGACAGTCACTATCTCAAAGACATCAGAAGTGGAGACCACCTGGAACATCGGCCGAGAAACCATGCTGGGTATCACAGGAAGCATCACAGCTAAGATCCCACTCATCGGCTCCGGAGGAATTGAACTCAGCGGTGAGAAGACACTCCAGTTCTCCAGGGGAACCACTGTGGTGGAGGCACTCAGCCACTCTGTGTCTGTGGAGCTCACCGTCCCACCAAACCACTACTGCAGAGTCCGTATGGAGGGACGCAAGATCAAAGCCGACATCCCTTACACAGCTCGCCTCAGCCGCACCTACCGCAACGGAGAGACCCAGTGGACATCCATCTTTGGAACGTATGATGGAGTCCAGATCGGAGAAGTCCGTGCTGTGGTGGACCGCTGTGAACCAGTGGCTGACGCCAAGCCTTGCCCCTGAAAGACTGATGGAAAACACACCAAAAGACATTTTTGAAGAACATCTGATGTTTTTGATATTGAAAGCAACTTATGTGTCACAATAAAAATAATACCATGCACATGTTGTGCAGTCAATGAAAAACATCTCTTGTGTCGACTGGTGTCTAAAAGAAAATATGTTGAAAATACATCCATACAAAATAAAATCATGTGGTCCTTTACATTCTTCTTCATTTTACGTACACAAACATGAGAGTAACTAAGTACATTTACCCACTGCTCATTTTTTGCTTATTTACTTGAGCAAGTCTATTTTGGGGTTTTTTTGCAGATAAACATTTTCCATCCAAAATAAACAATAGCAGTTTATTAGTACATTACCTTATTACAGTACATATTCATTTAAATTTCATAGGCAGCTGAGATTTCCTCACAAATAATAATAATAATACATAGTTACAGGGATTGAACAAAAACGTGAAAAAAAGAAAGAGAAGAGGGTGTGAAAAGAAATGTGTAATAATAAAAGTAATAATAAAGGGTGGATGATTCATAATAAGTTAGTAATCACTATTTAGTTCCAATATGAATAAAGCAGCAATAAATAGCAATAAAGCATGGGATTCCCATAATCTCTTTGGGTGAGGAGTGAAGATGGGTGGGATTCTGCAGAGTTTTAGTCCAGAGGCAGATTATTAGTAGATTAGTAGATTAGTTTACACATGGCATACGCTTAGTTTACCTCTCTCTAACATGCTTCAAGTGTGCATTGCATTACAGGATTTACATGCTGCTTGTGTCTCGCTCACTTTCAGGGAGTGTGTATGAAGTGGAGGTGGAGGAGTGGCAGCTTTTAACAAAAAACAAAAAAAAACAAACATAACAAAAAAATGCATAACAAAAAAATGTCATTGTCATGCAGCAAAAAGCAGCCGTAGAGACTAATCTAGACTCCAGACCAGCCATTTGTTTGGAAGCAGGCAACGAAATAATCACCTGTTTCAGATTAGAGATGTTTATGATCTATTTGTTATGTCATATGTTCATATCTTGTATCACCAACTGACTAAACTGCTGAACATTATGTAAACAGGCAAAGGGGACGTGTAGGAAAAGCATCTACTGGTATGTTGATGATAACTTTCCACTTTCCACAGTTTGCACATATTACTGATTACTAATATTCTACATTAAAGTATATCCCCACATAGTGTGCAGCGTGCAGTTATGCATTTGCTTTCCATAGATATATAAAAATTCTGCTAATTTGAATGCAATCTTTGGGGGTTTTATTTGCAGTGAAACTTTATGACCAAACACCTGCAAATATGATGACAGTCACAAAGAGCTGCTTGCGTGGCTGTAGTCTCTGTATTGTTAATTTGTACAGTAGATTAAATATACCATAAACTATTATTATATTATATATTCTACTGTGTGTTTCTGTGATTCAGTTCATGGACAATATGGTCCAGTGGCCCATAAAGAGTGAAGAGAAATGCTATTTGCTTTTCCCACACACAAATTGGGATTTCAACACTAAAATTTGACGTTTTACATAGCTTCTGTTGGGGAAAAAAGAATGGAATTTTAGTATAGTATTATATATATATATATATATATATATATATATATATATATATATATATATTATATATTATATATTATATATTATATAGTATATTTAGTATTTTAGTATACTCACTATACCTCTGGATAATACACTGAATCTGAATACCTTAATATAAAGTTCTCGTGTTGCATGAATGAAGTTTTCAGCTAAATGCTGAAGCAGCTGAAAGCAGTGACAGTGCAGTTTTGTCAGTGTAAATGACCTTTTCTTCACACAGTCTTGTTTCACATAGAGATCTCATTCAGACTTTCAGAATTAATAATAACTTTCTGTCTTAAGGACACGGACAGACGACCATGACATCAGCAGTTTTCAATGATAAGGCTGTGCGTGCAGAACAATGTGTGTGTTGAGCGGGTCTGGTTTAATCTTTGCTGCCACTGATATTACACAACAAAGGACCTTCTTAATCAACAATGAATCTAATCACTGTGTTCCCAGCTTAAGCTTATCTTAACATACAGTATCTTCTCATCAATGGAGAAAGAGTGCCAAAGCACTTTGGACATCATGCGATCCTCTATCACGCAGTAGATACGGGGTATTAAATCCAGGCAAATGTATTAATGAAGCACTTCTAATAGTCTAATCAAGAAATCAATTTGCAGTAAGAGGATCGGTAAATGATTCTGTTATCATTGTCCACACGAATACACTTTTTATGCTCCTCCAGAGGTGCAGGCAGATGGTTTTCAGGTCAAGGACAAAGACAAAACAGCGTGAAGACTATCTGCAGCTAGTTTTCATTAGCAGAAAGACAGCAGACTGTTGCAAGAAAAATAAGAAACTGTAAACAGGAACATATCAAATTCTGCCGCATGTATGTTCAGTTAACCTAGCATAAAGATTAAATCAGTTAGTGAAGTCACACATGACACGTGGAGTCTTCACTTGAAGCAGTTGTGGCGTATCTGAAGTTAGAGGTTAGGTCTAGCCAGACCACCAATTCCATACAGGTTCCACAAAAACATTTAAAATGAAAAAAAAAATGATTCCTGTACCACCAAGGTGTACTTGAGTAACTGGATTTTTTTTTTTAAGCATTGCTTTTCAAGGCGTCGGAGCAACAGACTGTGATTTTGACATAATTCGCTGAGTGACATTTCTTTTAAACTTAACTCAAATATTGCCTAAAAAACATTGTAAATAACATTCATATAAAAGATTTGACAGACACTTTCATAATTCCTGCTTTGAATCCAGATCATGCTGGGAAAGCTTGTCGCTTTCTTAGACTGTCACTGTCTTCAGTTCATAGTGATTGTACTCGGTGAGAATAAATAGAACTAAAAACAGTGTGTTGCTCAAGAAGGCCAAACATGTTCAGTCAACCTTCCTACCAACATTATATGAGTTTTAAACTTGTTAATTGGGAATATTCCTTTTCAGAAACGTTTGAGTCTTTAACCTTAACACACCAGATTCAAACTGAGCAGCAGGAGAGTGTTATGACCGGGTCAGTCGGACTCAGCGAGAAGCTGCTGCAGCTCTCTCTCTCTCCTGTTTATTGCGGGCAATAAGTCTGCAGGGGGGGTTTAAAACTCAGCACATAGTGCAGTCAGTGTCACTGCAGGAGGAACCTGTCGAGGTAAAATCTGCTTCTCTATATCTAAATGAAGTGCTGGTGTGGGCTCGTTTTTCTGATTCACGACAAGTATATGAAATTGATTAACAATCGGAATCAATAATAAATGCATCTAAAATATTTGAATCTGAATTTATTAAGAACATGATGTTTGTTTTCCCTGCTGTGACATTTTTGTTATTATTGATTTAATACAAATGATATTCAATAATAATTCATTTCTTAAAGCTGCTCTTAAATTAATAATCTGTCATAGCCTATATGAAGGGACATCCATTTAATAATACTGCTGCCTTAATGAATTATTTAACAATTTAAAATTTAATTATTTGGGTGGGCACCAATAGCTTTTTATTTAATTTTGAGGACATTCAATCTTTGTGTATTATAGTATCACAAAGTTAAAAGTTATCAAAATAATTCTTTCCACTAGTTTCTTTTTATTTATTCATTCATACATTTGTTGTTGGAGTTGTTTATATTTGTGTTTATGTTGAGAGAAAATTATAAAAACATTATTCAAATAAAAATAATAAAATAACAACTATATAAACCCCCCGCAACTTGTTCATTACATCCAGGTTAGGGTTAGGACAGTGGTTCCCAAGGTTACATAGACCCTTTTTTAACACAGATATTTAGATTTGTAACAACAGGTGTGACAAATAACATTTTGTTCCTGAAAACTATCATTAAAAGAACAGAAATGAATGATGATTATGCAGTGACAGAAATAAACAAAATCATGCTTTATTAGTTTTGTAGGTTTGGTGAGTTTTGGCTTTTTTTTCCCTGTGTGTCCAGATGAGGTGGTGTATCGCTGTTGTCTTGCTGCAGCTCTTCAGCCCAGCACTGCAGGCTGACCCGCTGCTCTATGAACTGCAGAACGGGCAAGAAAAACCCAGTGAGTCCTGTCATTACACTACAGTTTTACTGAGTCAATCACTGAAACAGGGGCTTGATTTAAAACATATGTTTTATACCAAATCCTACTACTATTTCCTTTCTGTCTTGTCAGAGCCATGGCTTAACCCTGCGTTGGAAGGTGTTTTCCCTTCTCGGGAAGTCAGCAAACCAACTCAAATTAGAGAAATCCAAGAAACTGAGATGACCTCACACTCCTTCCCAATGTTTGCTGAATACACCAATCTCAAGTGGGTTACGTGGAATGGTTCCCTCCCGAATGGTGCTGTAGCCATCTTCAATGGCTACACCGAACGCACTGACTACGTGTGCAAAGTCAACTGTGAAGCTGGCTTTTACACTTCCAGCAAAGGGAACTTCTGCCAGTACCCATACGCCGACAAAGAGTATGCATCCTCCAAGTTTGAGGTGCTGGTCAATGTGGACCACTTTGAGTTCATAGAGTGGGTAGAGGATTCATATGGGTCAGTCCCCCATTATGCCATCAAAACCTGTCCCAACTCAGACATCTATGTTGGCAAAAACAAGTATGGTCTTGGCAAGGTGGTGACCCAACACGAGGCCTTCTTCCTTCCCTGGGAGGGTGATGAGTATTGGTACAAGAACTACCAAGTTCTCGCTGTCAACACAGACAGCTACAGCCAGCACATCTCTCATGTGGAGTATGGCATTGACCAGATGGAGCTGTTCCATCATCCTCCGGAGGCCCTGCAGATGGCCAAAGTCACCAACTTAGAGTGCAGAAACGTGGAGAAGACAGTGAAACTGGAGAAGACCAGTACTGTGGAGAAGACCTGGGACATTGGCAGAGAGACCCGCAATGGCTCCATCTCCACCATGAAAGCCAAAGTGCCCATCCTTGGCCCGGGGACCGTGGATTTCACCAAGGAGCAGACAGTGACCTTCTCTGAGGGAACCACCATGTCGGAGTCAATTAGTCACTCTGTCTCTGTTGAGCTGCTGGTCCCACCCAATCACTCCTGTGCCGTGAGGATGGAAGGCAGGAAGATGACGGCCAACATCCCCTACACCGGTAGACTGAGCAGGACCAACCATAAAGGAGAGACCCACTGGACATCCATCACAGGCACCTACGACGGCGTGAGTGTCGGCGAGATCAATGCTGTGGTGGACAGATGTCAGCCGGTGACTGATGCTGTTCCCTGCTCCCCATCTCAGGACTGATGATCATCCTGTTGAACTTACAGCTCAAAAGGCAAATGTTAAAATGAATGTTTCCAAATAAAATGCTATTAAAATTTTCAAGGACTTTCTTTTTATGTCTTCTTTTAGCTGAGATATTTTAGTCCTGTCACTGTAATTCATTTTCAGCCATTTTACTTGTCCAGTAACAAGACTGTAGTATTTATTAAATCTCTTGACATGTAATATGTGGTATTTTTAAATGTGTGGCATCAATATTTCATAATTCAATTGACTCTAAAAATATTAGAGTGCCTTTAAAAGTGAGTTAGCAATAAACCTGATTTTGATATAAAGTTCACTCTGAAATAAGAAAAAGTACAATAAAACAAAGAGAATATATTTGCGTAAGAAAAAAATAAGTCAAGAAATTCACCACATAAGCACGTATTTACAAGTGTTTATGAGCAATATTTAAAGAACATGTATATTCAAGTGTAGTATTCTAGACATACGCATGCACACATTCATAAAGAAATAAAATCTTGAGTCAAACATAGTTACATAAAGTAACAGCTGTCCTGAGTCTCCATCCAGTGGCAGAATGACAGAAGTGCTGCAGGGAAAGAAGTGTGTTTTTAGGGAGAAATGAAAACTTTAACAATGCTACAGAACATTTAGGAAAGGACACTCTGCTAAAACCATACAACACCTTTTCAGTTTAGTTAGTACATGTTAAAAATAAAAAAAATCATTAATATCTAGCTGGTTTATACATGTATGTTAAGGGCTCTTACGAAATTAGCATTATTATAAACTCTAAACTTACATTCCACTAAAAACTAATAAAAACCCTTCAACAACACTTCTTTCATTAAGTCTTTGATGACTCCATGAGGTCTGATGCATATACAAGGGACGGGAAAGGAAGAAAACATTTACAAAACAAGTCCAGAAATGAATAAGTCCTATGACACCATAGCCATGGAGTATGTGTGCAAATGCTCATTTATAAAATAACCAAGCAATTCAAGCTGTCTCTCTATCCGTCCATCCATCCGTCTAACTAGACACAGCAGTAGCTCAGTAGCCTGGGAACTAGAGGGGGCAGTTCAAGTCCAGCGTTGAGGAGTGGACTGGTACCTGGAGAGTTCACCTCCTGGGCACTACTGAGGTGCTCGTTTGCAAGGCACTGAACCCCTATTGCTCTCAGAGTGGCCCTCTGTGTGGCTGCACATCTCTCCACTTTTGCATTTTGAGCAGAATGCATGTAAAACTGTAAGACAAAAGCTGTTAAGACATCAGAATTACACCACACTATACACTATAATATATTATACATGCATGCAGATAGTCACGAAGCAGCTGTAACTAGAATAGGTTTGGACAATATGTTAAAAAAATTACCCACAAGTTGCAATCAACAATGCTTTGTATGCCAGAGTGACTTCAGGATGAAATAGCGTATTTTTCAGTCAGTACGTTAGATGGCGCTGTAGCCCAGCGGAGGAGGAAAAGCCTGTACACTCATGTTGTCTTTCTGACACTCATTGACTGCTGTCATTGGACAGGACGGCTACCTACTGTAACCCTGCTGTGACCTCGCATGAGACTTAAAAAATACCTTGAAAATTGTATAATTTCTCAATTTAACCGGTAATATGTGTTAGCCTCACTGGTGTCAGTGTTTTTGGCCTGTGTTATGGTTGTTCTTAGGTCCGTCTGTTAGCGCTGTGCTGTCTAAAGACAGCCAACAAGGTCCTATAAGCTAAACTCGGCTAACATGGTCATTTAAAGTTACCCTCACATTGCTGAGACATGAATACGATGTAAGCTGCTTTATATAAATCCAGGTAAATATGGAGAAATCAGTCAAATAACACAATGAACCTACAGTTCTGGCAGGCTTTGTTATGGGCCGATTGAAGAAAGTCACAGTTTTAAGTAAATGGTGTCGTTATTTGTCCGTTTTTTTAAAGAAGCTGTTAAATTTTGTCACAATGCGACGACTTTTGACCCGAGTTATAAACCGAGTTTTGCTGAGTGAGCTGTTTACACCGGCGATGGGCATTGAAGCAGAAATACACGTACAAGGCCGCCGAAGGATGGTAAGTGTGTAACCTGACATCACCTGTCTAATACACCGTATCCACGTGTTTGTCTAACTTTGGCTACCATACATTTACAAATCATAATTACCCAATAATAATACCGAGATTTGTTGGTGTTGCGGCTTAATGAGTGACCGTGTTAACTGTTGACCGTCACTCGAATATCTCTGTGGTGCCGTAGTTACGACAGCTGTAGAAACGAGCACCAAAGACGTGCCGGGTATGTATTTTGACATAGTAACTTTAATTTGAAAAAATAAAATCAAGATAAATGAACACATAAGACATTCACGAGGACCGCTTGGTGACTTCCTGTTATAAGCAACAGCTGTCGTTACTACGGCGACCAGAGATATTCGGCTGACGGTCACCAGTTAACACGGTCACTCGTTAAACCGAAACACCGATAACTGAATGTTGTTTCGATGATTGGACAAAGTCACTTCATAATATAAGTTGGAATACATTTTCTGAACTATTAGTGTTCAATTCAGTTGTTATTACGTAAGACTATTACATTGATATTTTTTTGAATGGCGTACAGCTCATGTACTGTAGCTACTACTGGGGTAATGTGACTTCAGTGAATCTTGTCCATGGAGTTCAACCACAAAAATGAACTTGATGGGAGGCTGAGACACAGCTGGACCGTGGCATTTCTGTCTTCCCTTTAATGTCACATCTTTCATCTTATTTGTCAGTCGCTGTGTTAACTTGCTGTTCACTGTTCAATTCAAAATAAATTAAAAGCTCAGTAGAAGAGGCAGGACACAATGTTTGCAGTGTGTCAGCAGCCATAGAGGCCAATACAATGTAGTCTATAGTATTTCTGTTCACAGAGCCATTGCTGCTCCCAGTGGATCAGTGCCATCAGTACAAGGCTGCAACTGTATATGTGCACTATGTGTGGATGTCAACCCCCTCGGCTGACATGAAACTCTCTGTCTGGCTTTTCATGAGGGAGAATTGGCCTGATAGAGGCAGTAATGCATTTGTTATTTTCCTTTAGTGTGTTTTTAAACCTTTTTATTGGACGTGACTCACTCGTCTGATCAAACTTCACTTAACAATGAAGCTCTGTGGCACAGAGGAATGAAAACATACCAGGCTTTACACATTCCCAGTGGAATGAATTCACTGTGTGTGTAAATCTGTCGGGACACACTTTAATATGTAGCAGAAGATCTCTTTACTTCTCTTCTTATTTTTATTTTCCATGTCAAACCCAATTTATTGATTATTAGTCAAAACATTGTGAAGACTTTACTGACTGCAACAAATCCTCAAAATAACAACAACACAACACAAAAGCTGCAACAGAACTGGTAGCCTTCAGTGTGTGTGTATTTATATATATGTGTTTGTGTGTGTGTCAGGTGGTAGGGCTGGGTAATGCAGGGATGGAGGGTACCAGACACAGCGTCGGCATGGCGGTACTCGGCACGCTTGCCACCCGGCTTGGTGTAGCCGATCGTTGGCGCAGCGACAAGCACGTGTCCGGTGAGGTCATCATGTCAGAGGTACAACACACACACGTGGTGCTGCTCCGCCCCAGGCTGCTGATGAACGTCAATGGAGTGTCGGTGGCCAAAGCAGGTGAGGTCATCGCGAGCGTGTGTCAATAGGCTGATTTTGTTTTAGTGCACAGGGGTTAAGGTGGGATTTGACTGCTAACAAAAACCTTTAGGTCCGGTGTACCCCTGCAGGCTGTAGCAGGTTCATATCACCTTAAATGAAACATTTTAGGGGTTTTAAACTGTCGGTCAGACAAAAGAAGTAATTTGAATCTTCATGTCCTTTCCAGCTCAGTGCTCAGTTATTGATTAGTTTTACTGCTCTATGAACAAATCTGATTCCCTCGTCTGTCTGTCTCTTTCTCTCTCTTTTATTTACAGTAAATTGTCTTTGTGGGACAAATACTTATTTAAATACAGAATTAACAACACTGACTTTATGCAGCAGTGGCGTGTGCACATTTACACCAAAGCTGGAATTTACAGATTAATTGGGACTTTGGGAATTGATCTAAAGTATCTGTTTGTCCTCCCCTAGCTGCTAAATATGGCATCAAGCCTGAAGACATTTTGCTCGTCCATGATGAACTAGACAAGCCTCTGGGGAAAATCGCCATCAAACATGGAGGAAGTGCCAGGTTGGTTTTGTTTATCAGGTGCTGGTGGGCTCTGACTTAATACCTCTCAATACTGCAGTTTGAAGGTCAGAAGTGAAAGAAATAGTGTAAAGCTTCCAATGTGTCATTCAAAGAATGTTTATCCTTGTGTGGTCCCAAATTCTCCTTCACAGAGGTCATAATGGAGTCCGCTCGTGTATAGACTGTCTTCAGGCCGACGTAAGTGACTCCAGAATTGTTCCAGACGCTGCATGTTTGAACTGTTTGTTTAGTGTACAATTACAGAGTACATTTAGTTATTGTAGCCTTATTTTATTTTCGGTGTATTCATGTTTTCATTGTCTTTTTTATTTGTGTTTTTGACTTTTATTTGTGTCTGTCTTGCAGGTGATGCCCAGACTTCGAGTCGGGATCAGTCGGCCGACAGGGAAAATTTCTGTGGAGCGACATGTACTAGGAAGGTTCTCTGCAGAAGAGCAGAAAGTTCTGGACTCAGTTCTGGTCCAAAGCGTGGACCTTCTCATCTCCGAGCTCTCCCAGCAAGACTCTGAACAGGACCCCCAGTCCTCATCCTCACCAGCAGGGGGCAGACATGCAGCACAGAAGACGAAGAAGAGGGAGCGCTCAGCCTCTCCAGCTGAGGACTCTGCTGCTGCTGCTCAGAGTTGAAGCTCAAAGTTTCTGAACTCAAACACAAATACGAAGCAGAAAGCATGAACCTTTTACAGAGAGAGGATCTTTATTGATACTGAATTTTCTTCTGTGTTGTATTCGACAGAGCTCAGTATGATGAGGATGAGGAGGAGCACAACCTCTAAAAGCAGAAGCAAAGATAATTCTGTGAATTTAATTTATTTATAAAGTTTTACTGAATTACAGTTTATGAACGCAAGTTACCGTTTTTAACAGTACTGATTACTTCGATTTGTCAGACTGTTGGTTCAGATCAAGACCTGTGCAGCTGCCGACAGCGTGTCATCAGAGTAGCTCCTTCCTGTGACAGAAATAAAGAGGGTAACGCTTTAAACAAAGTCAAATCCTTAAAAACATCTTTGTAAAATAAAGGAATGCACAAATTAGATGTGTGGTGGTAGAGGATGCGGAGACATGACGAGTCATGGACACGTATGATGTAATACATGTCGGATGAAACTGATACCAAGCGGAGACTGCTGTGATCCCGATGTGATAAGCAGAGGTGTAGTGGGGGATGAACCCAAGTATCCACCTCTGAGATGAGGCTGAGATCATCTGTTTTCGGTTTAGCTGTAAAGGTAAATAAGTAAACTACACTTTACCCACCTTACCCCATGTCAGCAGCAAACTGCAAGCACAGCACTAAATTGCTAACATGGGGGGACAGTGATGTGTCACATCATCACTGGTGGTAATCTCACACACTTTTGACTTTATTTCAGTCCACTGTTATTATTAATAACAGACATTTTGATCCAGGGTGGATCTTTGCCTTGATCACTACTTGAGGAGACGTGTTTCTACCAGCAGCTGGACTTCAGTGCTATTTTCTGTTGGGACCTCATATTTTGACGTAGAGCATGTTATGATTTACTCATGCAGTGAATACAGCTGTAGAACCAACCTTAAATAATTCATGTAAGAAACTTAGGAGGTCAAAGCCGCTGAAGCTAAAAAGACCTGTCCATACTGTACTGCTTCTGGTGTGTGAGCACTGTTAATGTCTTCTCTGGTCCTGACGTTAAACAGGAAATTATCGAGATGCTTTTCTCCCAAGTGACGCAGTTCTAACAAGTCGAGAGTCAAGAAGTGAACTGAAAAAAAACCCCAGCTCTTTCCTTGAAGCTCAATTTCTCCTCCTTTATATCCAAAAGTCAAAGCGAGCCTCGTCATGTTGCTGTCACCCAAGCATAAGGTTCTCCTCACATGCTGCTCTGCTCCATCTTGTCCACCCTGGCTCTTTTGGTTGAAAAAATATTGATTTTCCCTTTTGATTGTCACACTAATTACACTCTTCATCAATTAGGTGTCTTTAATGAGTTGCATCCAGTCAAGGGGCTCACTGCGTTCTCACACTGCAGAGAATGCCAGGGGAGGGAGGGTTTGGCGGGGGAGGTGGTGGACAAAAAAAGCCAGAAAAGAGCATATAAAACAGCGGAAAGAGGCCGACGAGCTGCTGAATGAGGGAAATCAATACAAAGGAGGCCAGTAGATTGCGATGGAGGGCTGAAGAAGAAAGGCAGGCGAGAAACAAAAGGGGCCAAACATTGTTTAGACCCGGTTTGTTTGAGGCCTTCTGTCCTGCTGTAGCTCAGAGTCACAATAGCTGCAGGGACACACTTGTGGACATGAGGAGGAGGGGGGCTCAAAGGAAACTTCTTCACTCCATGACACCCCCACCACACACACACACAGACCCCGAACACCCCTCACCCTCCTAAAACCCCCGATCTTTCTCTGCTGTGACCCCGTTGAGCCACCTCTCGCCTCCATCAGGCCACTTTCCCAGCCCCTTCTTGCTGGTCAGCTTCACCAGTGGCTTCAATAACTTTTCTTCTGCAGGGGTCAGAGGTCAGCAGTGGGGCTGGACACCTGGGTCTTTAGAAGACACCCTAAATTTATTCAGGAATGGGACCCCCAACCTCCCCCTATGCTCTACAGCCAAGCATAGCTGGACTGGCTGTGGACTGGTGGGGGGTCTTCCCACATATGTGCAAACTCTGCAGAAACACAGAACAAGCCCACTGACTCTACTGATACTGTTAAGGTTAATTAACAAGAGCTCCATTATTAGAACATATACACATGTACACAACTGAAATCAGTATATTTTAGCCATGCTGCTGCTGTGGGTCTCAAGTTAAAGTGTCCACCACTTTAGTCCATACTGAAATATCTCAGTATCTTTTGCATGCACTGGAAATTCAAATTCAACACTGACTTTGATGATCCTCTGACTTTTCCTCTAGTGCCCACGTGAGGATGACAATTGTGTTTTTGAGTGAGTTTTTTTTTTTTTTTGTTAATTACTCAACATCTACCTGCTGTCTAAATTCCTGTCCGTCCAGTTAATGGTTAATGACATGGTTAATGGTTAATTTGGTTAATGACAAAATAGGGGAGAGCAGGGTTGGCTGTCGCATTCATTTGATGTTTTGTTAAAAAAAAATATGGGTACTGTAATTTTCAGAATTTGGGTCACGGCCATTCTCTAGACTATAAATATCCAGTTCTTATGTGTTTCTGTTTCATAATTTCAAACAATAGGTTTCTAATAAAAATATCACCAGTCAAAATATGATGTAAGAACTGTAGTTTTTGTTTTATGGCACACTTCCACTATGATTGGATGTCAGTGTTTCCAGCAGCAGGCAGCTGTCTTCACTGAACACTACGACTTATCCAGCATCAAAGAGCAGCACTGATGGACCAGCTCTGTAAAAAGTGGGCAAATGCCAAAGGGCTACCTGACTATGGGCGGCCATAATAAAATAAAACTATTGATGAGTTTTTGCATCTGAGGCCATCTTAACCGGTTGCTTTGGAAATGTTGTTATGCATGTTAGCATGAACTGGTTAAAGACTAACCACCATTGTAGACCATTTTTCTTGGACAGGGAAGAAAAACGGAAAAAATGAGGAACAAAAACTATTAAACATTATAAATGTTGGTTGTGTATTTCTTAAAATAGCCAACTGGAATTAATATACTAGTGGTAGGCTATAGTATACTTTACATAGTGTAGTCTTGCCACCTGACCAGGTGAGCTGAATCTCCCTGACAACTTAACTCCACCCCATCAGGCTCCTGGAGGAAGGGAGTGTACTCATCCAGGTTTTGGATAGTGGATAGTGGGATATTGTTCAGAAATCTTGTTGTCATAAAGTGTGGCATTGTTTAAGTGAGCCTGTCTGAATCAAAAAGTCAAGGGCCATTTTTTTTTTCCCAGTCCGCCCCTGTATGGCAAACAGAGATAGATACTAGTGAAGAAAGTGAGCTTTGAAATGCACTCCCTGGTCTGGTAGTGATGTATCTGTGCAAAAGTCCTGTCTGTCTCTGAATGGCCGCTCTTCTGTATCCGTCTGTTAAAGCTATTCGCACAACCACGGCTGGCCTGTCTTTCCTGCTTCCATATGGCACTGGCATCACGAGACCAGCTCCTGACCACAGTTACCACAGCCCCGTTACCTTGACAACCTGTTGCACCACCAGCCTGCTGCAGAGGCATGTGGTCTTAGAGGTGTCGACACACATGACAAGACAAGCAACTCTTACCCTGTGTCCGAGGAGTTTGAAGTATAGCCTTACTGCAGACATCAACTGAGCGCCAGGCACCAGCAGAGGCCCCGTGAAAAGTGAAGCGTGGAGTCATTTCACCAGCACTTCACAGTGACTGGTGTTTTCAAGGTGGCAGAATTGCAGAGCTCTGTACAGAGTTTCATCGTCTTCTCTGTCAAATCATTGATTTTAGCTGGCTGATGTCAAGTCTGCTTTACATTTATCGTCATAGCATTTACTCCCCTCTTTGTTTTGCCTTTTGAAACAATAAAGTCCAACAGGATCTAAACTCTCGACTGAAACTTTCTGGTGAAATCTCTCCAAGTGTTAGCAGCTCTTCAAAGGAAAAAATCACTGTCAGCACCATGCTGTTAAATAATACTGTTGGCAACTTTAATTTTAGGGTCCTTGTTGTATTTTCCTATTCAGATTTCCAGCAGCTCCAACACTGACTTGATGATATCTCAGACTGGTCCCATTTATTGGTCTAATCCCAACATGAAATGAAATATCTGCTGACAAAGTCTCTTCAGACAGTTCTCTTTGGACAACATCCACCAGTTTTAATCTCATTTTAGGCATAAAGGTATCGGTTTGAAACACAAAACTGTACAGTGTACGGAGTTTGAAAGACTTTAACAGGCTGTCAATAAGTCACATTACAAAAATGTAATTCAGTCTAATTGAGGTTGAACACAATCAATATATCTAGATGTAAATCTTGTTATCGGTGGTGGTCTTTTTCAAAGTTGTGTGGGGAAAAGAAGGCAGTCAGATGAAGTTTTAAGTTACACAGTCTCATCTTTGTTGGTCATTTTTCCATCGACTGTGTAGAACCCAGGACATTTCCACACACTGCTATTCAGATGCTTTAGCGATTATTACGTCAGCATGGCTTTGCTT
The DNA here is from genome assembly GCA_023373845.1 of Nibea coibor. Taxonomy (NCBI): domain Eukaryota; kingdom Metazoa; phylum Chordata; class Actinopteri; family Sciaenidae; genus Nibea; species Nibea coibor. The sequence goes on along the minus strand of CM041737.1, from coordinate 7,809,649 downwards.
GCTAGTGTCCTCATTCAGTAACTAACGAATACCGATCAAGCTTCAAAAGCTCTGTTGCACTTTGACTTTGAACAGGTCATTACAGTTCAAACTGTTCCGGTTTTGAATAAATGGTGACAGCCGTACTAGGAAAAACATGCTATCAAGTTGTATGATGGGAAATGAAGGATCCAACATTTTTAAATACATATTAAAAGTCAGGATATTTCAGCTTTTGCTGCTTTGATCTGAATTATTTTTTTAATCATTCTCTGTCATAAAAGAGTGTAATACTAAATTGCTGAAGTGCCCCGATAATGGTGGTCTTTAGTAGTTCATTGTGATCTAGTGTCTTTGTCATTTTTATTACATATTGTACCTATAAATATATATATATATATATATATATATATATATATATATAGTTCAAATTTAGTGCAGGTGCTCTTTAACTGTATTTTTATGCCATGCAGTATTGTCATATTTACATATAATATCACTATCATTGACTCATTGACTGTGTCCCTATGACCCAAAATAATGACCTTACTGTGCTTCCCTGTGCTTGGTCTTGAGGTAACCCTCATTATGTTCCTTTAATCTTTCTGCACATTTTCACTTCTTGGTGTATTAGTGTAATGTTCCCATAGGGACCTGTAGTATGTCTGTCATTATCACTACAGTTTCATTACCGAACAGACTGAAGCCGTCCTGGTTTCCCATGGCAGAGCTGTCTGTTACAGTGCACCCAGGCCTGTTGGGGATCCTTTTCTCATTCCTTTCTCTCTCTTTCCGATGAGCAAGCATTAATAACGCGTCCTTTTCCCTTTTCATAGCCATAATCTCCAGTGATCTCAGGCCTCCCGCACTAAATTATTCTTACAGGGCCATGAAAAGGCAGCAGCGGGGCCCTTTAAGAGGCAAATGAGCATCCAACGTGCAAAGATGTTCCCAGCAACGGAAATGTTAACTCACCGTACAGAGCAGAGCAGGGCAGAGGGAATCCACTGACATGTCTGATGAGAGGGGAAGGAAGGGTCCACCATCGCCCTGAAGGCAAAGCCTGCTGGGTAATTTATCCTTTAACTCCCTGTCTAACTGTTTACATTTGGCTTTATGCTGATGGTTTTGTACAGAGCGGCTCACAAAGAGTGCAACAGTAAAGATTCACATGCTGGATTATCACCCTGGGAACCATGATGTAGGGACTGGAAGATACAGATACCAATGATTCCAGTATTTAATTTTTTACTGTTTCATTTTTTAAGTGTTTTAAAGATGAAAATTTTGTTCTTCTGATGACTCACATGCAACATTCAGACTATCCTGTGACACCCAGAGCTAGGAAATACCTTCATGGCAAGCATCTCTTTCTGTCTTTGAACGATATCGTTGAGTGGAAACCAATGCTGACACCAATATTTAGACACATTTTAGCTTTCACATGCCAAAGCATCTCTGGAAATTATATTCATATTAGGTGATTCTGCACCTCACGATTTTCGTCTGCCACCAATACAGTAAGTAATCCCTTAATGTGGAGCAGCAGAGAGTAAGCAAACTGTGACCACCCAAGCCTTTAACATGTTTGCCATTTCTTAGAAACTTTTTCTCTGTCCATTGACAGAAAATTCATTTCCAACAGTTTTGGTAATTGTCAATTTTTCAAAAGTTTCTCATTTAAATTTCTTTAATTACCACACAGCTAAACTATTAATTCATTTCCTGAATTAAATGAATATCTGTACAAATGCTCAATAAGCAAATGAAGTGAGTCCATCGTGTGTGATGTGACTGATTTAAACATCTCATGGTTTCAGCTTCATGAATGTGAGTGATGTGTAATACTTTTTCTGTAATTTTTCTGTAACACTGTGAAGATGTCACTTTGGGCATTTCTTGCTATTTTCAGAACAAAAACAATGAGTTGATGAATGGAGATAGTATTCAAAAGATGAAACTATGATGAAAATACTTACTAGTTGCAGTCTTTCAAATGAGCTCCAAGTACAAAAGTAACGTCACATTTTCAATGTCTGACTTTTGCTTGTAACAGAGTGTGTTCTCAGTGTCGTGTTAGTACTTTTATTTAAGTAAAAGAAGTAAATACTTGCTCCACCGCTGCCACTGGCAGATCTAAAGACCAAACATAAAGACGAATGGGTTTAAAAAAAGATCCTTTCTAGAGCTAATTCATTAGTTTTTGAGTCATAATGTCCGTCATTGTCATATTGTCAGAATCTGTGACATGGTTTACTGCTGATATAATATTTAACCCAGGAGAAATTGCAGTAGTAATGTTTCATAGTTTTTATTGGTTCTAATCCACTCCTGCATCACAGATTAAAAGCAAACCTGCAAATCCTTTTTCGCATACAGCTGCAGGCTCAGAGTGGCTTCAGATTTGCTTATTTCCAAATGTTTGTTTCTAATTCTTGAGTGGTTTATGAATAACTTGCTCACGGTCTGTTCTTAAAGATGCAGGTCTGTTTTCAGTTTTGTGCAGACTTTCTTCACGATGCTGTACGGGCAGTGTAACTTCCTTCTGTGTCACAGTTTGTAGTCCTTAAAGCAGACGTGTTTGAAATGTGGGTTTCCTTTCCACATGTTACATGCATATTCTCCAAAAAATGATGTAGGACAATTCTCTGAGATCTCAACTGTCACAACTTACAAAGATCTTTCTGTCTCATCTGCTTCATCTGCATCGACGTCTCTGTGATCAGTATTGATTTAATGACGGAAATCAATAAAGGATATTAGCTTTGACCCTGGATTCACCTCATCACGGGGCTGTTGATATTTCCACCTTCAACACATTTGTGTTTGCAAAGCTCAGAGAGGCTAAAACTGCAACTAGCCAGAATAATAAGAGTCTTTTAGTGTTGTACATGTTGTGTCATTCTGGACAGACTGCAAACATCAGGCAAAGTGAATTTTAAAGCAAACCTATGAAAGAAATCGTCTTGTCCTCCATCTTCTCTTGGGTCAGAGGCAGATAAGCCGAGGACATGTTGAGCCTAGCTTAGCACGAAGACTGCGAGAAACTGTTAGCCTGACTTTCCTTAAAAAAGACAACAATCTTAAAGCTCTGAATTTGAATTAATTGTCTTTTAAAAATACGTAAAACGTGTTTTAAAAAGACAGGATCATCCAGTCGGTGACTGTTCAAATATAACACATGAATGCTACCAATCTCACACAGGGAGATCACTGCTCTGCCCACAGACACAACAACCTCTCTGTGATTTTAGTTAGGGTTTAGATTTACTTACATAAAGGCACCTTGATGGCCAACATGTCTGCTTTTGGCTGAGAAGGACAGTAATAGAAATGCATTCTAGTAAACACTAGTCCAATCTAGTGTTATCTAGTGCCTCTGTGTTCTTGTATTTCATTCCTGTTTGCCACAATATGTTATATTTTATTTTTTACCATTTGGTGACCCCCAGAAGTCATCTCGTGACCCTCTTGGAGGTCCCAAACCACAGGTTGAAAACCACGGTATTGAGAAATAACCTTCATTTCTTTTGCTTGTACGTGCGTTAGCTGAAGAGTGGAGCATGGCACGAATTAAACTCACTGACTAAACTGGTGTTTTAAAATGGAATTAACATTGTCACGACGTGACAGAACGAAAGACTGAAACAACTTGAAGAGAAATGCATGGAGCAGCGAGTGAACCAACGAGAATCCTGCAGCTCAAATGATTTAGTTGTAACCACTGTGTGTGTGTGTGTGTGTGTGTGTGTGTGTGTGTGTGGTGGACTTTTTGTTTCCCTCGCGTGGATTTCGTTTGCCTGCAGTCAACTCAACTTTATGCACCTTTTTGTTTATTGTCGTTGTTGTAATTATTGTTTTGCCAGCATCACATCATCAGTGAGGGAGCTCCAACTGTCTCTCACAGCAGCGAAAAGAGAAACGTCATGTACAGTCGGCCTACTCAATGTGTGTGTGTGTGTGTGTGTGTTACAATAAAGTGTTTATAGGGGGCTTAACAGTGTTTTGATTGTAATTGGAAATGAAGAAAAAGCAAAAGAGAGAGAAAAAAGAAAAATAAGACCGTTGTGTCTTTAAGAGGTTTGCTGGTCCTTCATTCGCAGCTGCTCTCTCTCTCTCTCTCTCTCTCTCTCTCTCTCTCAGTGCAGATCCATTACTTCTTCTTCTTCTCCTCCGGGCACAATGGGCATTTATCATCACCCCTGTGGTGTGTGTGAATGTGTGTGTTTATTCAAATCTCAGTACCAAGAGCGGACCGGCCCCACTCTCGAGCTCTCTCTCGGTGACACGGACGCACCGGGGCTTATTGTTGGAGGAGCCCCAGAAAAAGCCCCCCAAATCGGCCAGTAGGGGAGGAGGTGGAGGAGGAGACCAGGAGCGGCAGAAGAAACTGGAGGTGGTGGTGGCGGCGGCGGCGGTTCGCCGTCCTGCTCTCGCATCCGGCCGGAGGGGTAGCAGCATCCAAGCCTCTCTCTCCCTCTCTCCCGGCTGCCCGTCTCCCTCCTTCTTCCCCATCATCAGCCTCTTTTTGCTGCCGCTGGAGTAGACTACACTGCTTTCAATCCCTCTCCTGGAACTACACGCGGAGGAGCAGGTGCATCATGCAATCTGCAACACATTTCCCGTCATTTATTTTTTTTGATTTATTTATTTATTTAGATTTATTACAGGTTTGCGCGAGGAAAAGGTGAGATGCCGTGCAGCTGAAAAGAGCGGTAGATGGTAGTTGCATTTTTTGGGGGGGTGAGAGAGGAGGAGGTTTTTTTTTTTTTTTTTTTTTTTTTGGGGAGGGGTGGACTACAAGGGGGAGGAAGGAAGGATGGAGGAGAGAGATGCGTCTTAACAGGTGCAGATATGGCGGAGAGGAGTTTTGGGGCAAAAACTGCTTTGATTCCCGGGGTCTGTATGTTTCTCCTTCCCCTCCTGATAAAGTTATTTTCTGTGTTAGATTTGTGAATGGAAGTTGATTTATTTCTTTTTTCTCGGCTGCTGTATTTTTTATTTTTTTTATTTTTTACAGGAGGGTTATTTCTGATAAATTGGAGAGCCGCTAATTAGCTGCTGTAATTGGATAATATGGCTGATGTGGCCTCTGATGTGCAGTCAGTGTTTGACTTCAGTGATTAAATGTGGATCGTGATGGAGGAGAAGATTTACTTGTAAACACAAAAATCCTCTCATTTTAATCATCTTTGTTTGTTTGTTTCAAAAGTGTTTTGTCTGTCTTCTTTTCACATCTGCTTTAACGGTGATTTGATTCCTATTTTTTGAGCACTAGCTGCTGATTGTCCAAACGCAATTCTTGTGAAATTTCAAATCCAAACCGAGAATTGTGCCTGGACATCTGTTGCTGGACGCTCCTGCACTTCTGATCCTCCTCTTACAGGATAAAATCACCCTTTTCTCCTCTGCATGTTGCTCATTCGATTCATTGTTTTCAGCACATGATCTTTTTTTTTCCATGTTTCTTCTGGGTTTTTAAGTACACACATGTTGTTTGGCTTTCTATTTCAGGGCCTTCTGATGGGCCACAGTCGTTTCAATTTGACTCCATTTTGCCTTTTAATGAACTTTAATTCTCCGGAAGCGGTTATTTTGCCTCTTTTAACTGATTAACTGGAGCAGAAAAAGTCCAAACACTCACTTTTTTTTTGGCAGATTCGGTTTCATTGCAGGCCTGTAGGAGAAGGAGGCCAACCAAAAAATAAAGAGTGATAATTAAGTATTTTACAAGCTGGGACATTTTTTCTAAGTTGTTGGAGTGAAACTAATATTTCCCAGGCAGGCCCAGCCCCACAGTTTCTCTCTTTATTCGCACTTTTCCTGCTGAAAACCTCGCAGGGAAGGTTTATTGTCGCTCCACTGGTGAGCTTTTGTTGCCGCCTTTTGTTGGCGTTTTGGGGATTATAATTTGCATAATTCTTCAGGAATGTATCATTTTAATTTTGTTTAACAAACCGTGACCTTTTCCAAACCCTTTATCCTTTTGATAAAGGGTGCCATTACAAGCCAATAAAGACGGAATTCGTTTGTACTCATTCTGCTGCTGATGAATAATAAAGAATTAATGATCATTGGAAGCATCAGATTTTATTTTTTATTGTTCCATGTTTTTTTTCTTCGTCTATTCATCTTTCCTAATTGATTTTAATCTCATGTGCATCCGGATTTCTTAATTTTTTTTTATTAGTGCACCAGTCAAAGTTACACAGGTTAAAGGGTTTGAAAAGAAACAAATGATTGTGGTTTTTAATGTTGGAAAATGTCTTCTTTTTCTTGTCTAACGGGCCTCATGATTACTTTTCTTTAGATGGAGTTTCAGTCATGTGACTTCTGTCATCAGAAATCTAAAACATGCATAAAACCTGAAGTTTTGAATTCATGGAAGAGGTTTGCGTGGTTGGATGACAAAAGACAGATTAAGTTTTAGTCCAAAAAATGGGTGGATGGATAAAATAATAATAATAATAATTACAGCACAGTTTATAAAATAATATTCATAACTCCAAAAATGTACCATCTTGAATATCACTTTTTCTAAAATATTTTTTCTTTTTTTTAATTGTCAAACTTTTTGCTGAAGATATTACACATGTTTTAGTTTAGTTTTTGTTTATATATATATAAATTGTTAGAAGATGAATGGCTGTGACATGACAGCAGTCTGAAAAGCTGTCAGCAGCAGGGTAAACCAAACCCTCAGTTTGACTTTGGCCTCCTTGGGTTTTTGGACAGGGGTCTATTTGATTTTCACACCACAGCATCACCTCGGCTCGGATGCGTCGGGTCTTCTCAGACTAATTTGCTGCTGTAATCCGCTCTCAGCGTGTTGCCTGAGGAGCCGAGCAGCTCTGGGATGAAGCTCAGCCTCAGAACAGTGGATTAAAAACTTGGGGAGGTGTGTGAGTGTGTGCCGAGTCCAAATACCACCACCCAAGTTGGGGAGAAAAACACACAGGAGTGCCACTGAATGCCCCATCGTGACAGGATTAGATGGTTAAAACAGAGAGGAGACACTTCTCAGGTTAAAATCTTTTGGGTGGATATGTGGTTATGTATTGAGTTTTGGTTACTTACACTTTTTGAAACTTTAAGACATTAAAATCTTTTTCTACGCAACCCTTATTTTATTTAACAAAAGAAGCAAAAGTTCTCAAATGTTGAAAGGCAAGAAGTCAAACAAAAACTGACGAAAATTCTGGTTTCAAGTCTGAAACTAACTGATCAAAACTTACTTCTGGTACCTCTGGTGTCAGAAACAAAATACAATTGCAAAGGCTTAGTTTAAGGACTTTAAAATATGAATCTGTAAAGAGTTATGGAGTTCTTACCATATTTTTGACTGTAAAACAAAGTGACATCTTGCTCGCCATCCTCCCAAAAAGTGATGTTTGTCTTTTCTCTTCTTTTAGAAGCCTGAAGAGTTGATAATCATCCTGTAAATAGAAAAAACGGCAACATAACAATGATTTTCTGCTGCAGAAATTAAAAGAAAAAAATCTGTCAGACATCATCAAACCCTTCAGATTTATCCTGTGATTCTTTCTGTGAATCCTGACCCTGAGGTTGGTAAATCAGTATCTTATTGTGTAAGATTTAGTTTTCAACAATCTTTAGTTTTCAATTATTCAACATGTAAAAATTGATATTTTCAACGCTAAACTTCAAGTTTTACCGAAGAGGTTTTATGTGAATCTTTCAAACAAAACTGGGCGATAAAAGAGAGCAAACGTGATTGTTTCATCAGCTTGGAGCACGATTCGTCGTCCGTATTGAACCAGACCTTCTGTTTATTTCCAACCAATTTGTACCAATTCCTCATTATTTTACACCAAACAAAATTATAAAACCTCCGCTGCACGAGTGTTGGTCTAGCTGAAGCTTTACTCTGCCAGCGAGTGTTACTTCAGGCGCCTCGACGAGGAAATGATCAGTATCGACAGTGATATTGATGGCAAAGATATCTTGAGGAAACAATTAGGAGAGCAGTGTAATGATTAGAGAGATCATTACAGCCATTTAACCTTGTTGGCATCTGCTGATGAGGTATGGACTGATCACTGGGCTTTTTTCAGTCACTTTCCAGTATTAAAAGCTAATACGTGTGACCTCTAGTTGTTTCGTGGACAATTGAAATATAACATAACCTCTGCTTTTGCTTCTTTTGTCTCCATCCTTTTCTGCTGTGAAGCACTATGCCTCTGACTGAAGACCTTAAGAAGCTTCTGCACATCACAACTAGTCAAAATGAACCCGTGTGCATATACTCAGGGTTAAACTTGGCAAAAAGAACGCGTGTTTATGAACATTTTGGGCTGCCTTGAAAGCCTCGCTTGTGTTTCACGTAGACGTCTTTTGTGAACATCTCAAAAGATGAGCAGTAATTCGCTGCTTTCTTCGCCTCCATGTTTTGTCAGAGGCCTGCGTGTCAGTTAACGGGGGGTTGACTGAAGATAAATGTGATTATGGACGTTGACGCAGCATTTAAACGTTTGAAAGCGCTTCCTCTTCCGCTTTCGGCCTCCATGTTGGACGGCTTCGAGCAGCTTGCGTCCTGCCGTGTTCTGCTCCGGGTCACTCACTTCCTCATTCATGCAACCCCCCCCCCTCTTCCTCCTACCACCCAACACAACCATTTCCACAGTCACATGACCCAGGCTGTGTCATCACTGTGACACACACACACACACCACCGCAGAGTAAAAGGCAAGGGAGGATGGAGAAGGAGATGAAGGGAGGGGACCGGATATAGGCGGAGGAGGAGGAGGAAGAGGAGGTGTGGGAGCATCACAGGGGTGACGTCACATCACGACCTCCTTCCCAGCATCCCTCCCTCCTTCCCATTACACAAGCACACGCACGCACGCATGCACGCACGCACACACACACGCACACACTCCAGCAGCAGTATCTCACAGGCGTCTGAGAAACGTGCAAGAATTTTGAAGGTCCATCGCTGGAAATGACTTCCGGTGACTGCACGAAGACATGTGGCGTCTTTTTTAGTAATGAGCAAAGAGGCCATTTGTATGTGTGTATGCGTGTGTGTGTGTGTGTGTGTTTGCATACAGCATTCATGTGCATCTTCCACAGTCTGCAGTGTCGTTTGTTCAGGTACCATTGGAGGCAAATCATTGCTGAGTGCTGGCCAGGCTGAAATGGGTTAATGATTTTGGGATTGGGGGTGTGAGAGGGACTGCAGATGTCCATATGATGTTGTACTCCCCCTTCTCTTACTCCCCAAGTCCCTCGCCCACCTCCACATACACACAGACACATATAAACACTCCCATCATCATCACCGACCCATCGCCTCCTGCAAAATGTCACCGCCGTTCTGCTCGCCAGCACAGTTTGTTCTGCTGCATTTTGCAGCTGATGCAAGAACAGGAGGTGGCCATGTTTGACACAAAACACCAGAGCTGACAAATGACCCCCTTTAACGACGCCCACACCCGCACGACGTTTATGTTCATACCTGACTTAAACGCGTGTGTGTGAGTGTGTGTGTGTGCGAGCGAGCGAGAGTTTGCATGCTTTTTTTGTTCCCCCATTTTGAAAGTGGCCGGAGACGCCCGGGACGTCTGCAATTTGTCTCTGACCAAGCTGCCATCACCACTTTTATTGGTACCAAACAGCAGCCCCCCCCCCCCCCTACACTGCACCACTGTTCTGCCCCAGCTGCAGACGCACAGCTGTGGTTCAGCAGGGGCGCTCTGACATCACCACCTCCTCCCGGCCAATCATGTGCTTTGTTTATTTTAAGCAACACTTACTGCTTGGCCAGAGGAGGACATGTTGGGTGTATTGCTGGAAGTAGTAATGTCTCCGCCATCCACGATTCCTGACACAGGGGTGGCGGGGGGGCAGAGCAGAACAACATCAACAAGTTTGCACCGTCTTCCAATGTAAAAAAATCACTTCTTTCCACATAGACAGGTAGAATGCTGCATTACGGTTGACCTGCTTCCAGCAACAAGGCCAAACTGAGGTCAGTCCGCTGCACCGTCTCAACAAATCAGTACTTTTTTTTTTTTTGTTTGACCTCTTTCAGCTGAGCACTTGTTGATCTTTTCTTAGACCTTGAATGTCTCTCAAGGGTAAACCAACAATTTAAGGATCCATCGTGAAGCTCTTGATTCAGTTTCTCCAAAACCCCTGAAGGTCCATGTGTGTTATCGTCTTTTGGTAGGTACATGGGCACGTCATGTATGGTCACGTGTGTGTTTCATTTAAGGAACCGGTAACTTCAAATTTGGTAAACGAGGATAAGAGGAAGGAGTTTCAACACCTTCATACACAGAGTCCTTGGAGAGGGATCGTGAAACCTTGGTGTTCGTCCCAAATTATTCCAATTTTATTAATGTACACAGAGAGAAACTGGAAAACAATTACATTTGTTCTAAAATGATCCCTGTTTGCTTTCCAGTCACTCTGAAGGTGATGATGGGTGTTTTTTTGGTAGGTAGTCACAAATGTCTTACACATTCAGTATTTGCAAAATTCTACAGATCTGATTGTAAACTGAAATATGCTCAGATATTTGAATCCTGCTATTGGTGTTCGAATTTATAGAATAGTTGTAATACTACTTACATCATAACTGATGCATGTAGAAACATGCTGGAAAGCTAAACCCACATTAATCGTTGAGGTTCCACTTGTTCGGTGGGATCAGAGAGTTGTGCAGAGCAGCTGCAGAGTTGCGGCTCCTGGTCTCATTCAGCACTATTACCATAATTTGTGGTGGGAAAGGAATCGCTCATCAATCAGAAGTGTTGGGAAAGTGACCACGCCAAAGACCCAGAGCCGCTGTTTGAGCAGTGGGCTCACAGGGGTCAGCCGGGGTGCTCTGTGTGTGTGTGTGTCTGTTTTGTCATTAATCACTCCACGTTTGAAGAGAGCGAGAGGCGTCACACTCTTTATCCTTCCCTACTCTTCATCCTGTTCCCTCACGGCCGGTGGCCTTCGCACTCCATCTGACCACCGCACAGAGACCAAGGTCAGCCTGACCCCCCCCCCCCCCACCCACCAACCAACTCATCTCCCATCAACCCTCTCTAGGAGTCACCCTTCACCCCACCCCACTCAGCCTCCCTCCTCGCCTCACATTCCCCCTGGCGCGTCCCCTTTGTTCACCTGTTGTCCTGGAGACTCGATTGCCAGAGACCCAGAGACCACCCCTTTACTATGTACTATGACTATGTGAGTGTGCGTGCATGTGTGTGTGCGTGTGGTAGAGGTCAGAACAGAAGCTAAAATAACAGATAATCCCACAGAACACTGGTCAGGACATGACACCATGGAGGCCACTCAGTGACATGAACAACAGACGTAAAGTCACAGAATTAAACACGCACAACATATTATATTATCAGAACATAACACAGACTTCTTCAGGTAACTTCTAACATACTTAACACATCTTTCTGAAATATCTGTTAAACTTAAATTAAATCCCCTGTCACCCAATCAATCAACATGAGTATCATTGTTGTCTTTATTGTCTTATTTAAAGTATGCTACCTAATTCTCTGAGAAATAAAACATGGAAGTGTTTTGATATGAATAACATAATAATATAAAATTAAGTATGATAGAGTATAGACTAAACATGTACTGCCATGCTATATAGTGAGCTATATACTTATGTCAGCTTGTTAGCATTCTCACAATAACAATGCTAACATGCTAACCATAAGAAGGTTTACTGTTTACAATCATAGTTTGTCTTGTTAGCATACTAACATTTGCTAATTACCATAAAATGCAAAGCGAGGCTGATGAGTTTCGAATAGTTTCGCAGGAAATTGGTCCTTTTTAATCTGAAGATGGTGGTAGATGAAAAAGTCAGTGGGTCATCAAAGTGGTCTTCCTCAAAAACACTGTGAACATGGTGGCACTAGAGGAGAAGCCAGGGTCTCAAGTCACAAGTAAAGTCAGTAGGATCCATCCTCCGGTCACCAGGAATGTCTAAACCTAACCTAATGGCACTCCACCCAATGGTTGTTGAGATATTTCAGTCTGGACCAAAGTGCTGATCGACCACCCAACAATGCCATCTCAAAAGCCACACTACTAGGTCGGAAAAAAGAAAGATTTCAACTTCACACTCCTGATAGCACATGTTCACTTATTCAAATCTTTCCTTGGCTGTAGCATGGCAATGTTGGCCTGCTAGTCTTGTCAGTTCCCAAGAATATGGAGAGGAGCTTTATTGACTTTGTTGACCTTTCATATCACATCTTTTATGACGAAATACCTGTAAAGCTAGAGCTAATTAGCAAAAGTGTGCTAACAGGCTAATTTAAGATAGTGAACCTGCTAAATAACAGAACGTTAACATATTGATGTTAGCATTTGCCTTAAAGCAGTATTGTGGATAAGTACAGCATGGTCTTGCTTAGGAGACAGTGATGCATATGTAGAACACAATTATCATAAACCATAAACTTCTTGGTGGATCACCTGTTGCAGTGGGTTCTCAATGTTGCACGCTATGGATTACAATGTTATGCCTTGTTATGCTATGCTAAGGGGCTCTGCACACGGTAATTTGTTTAAAATATGACACATCCTCCTTCTGGGGTGGGTACACAACTTTTGACAGCTGAGGTTTCCCTCTTGTCGTCCCACCACCTCAGTCCCATCTCCATCCTGCCGGGGGATGGCCGGCTGCAGAAATGTGAGGCGAGAGCTGGGCCCGTCCCAACCGTCCCAAATGACTGCACACACAAAAAAGGATTTAACTCTTTGTCACAATTGTCCCCTCACACTCTGGCCTGCGAAAAAAAAAAAAAAAAACAGCACAAGACTCCCTAAACCCCCCCCCCCCCTTCACCACCCTCAACCCTGACCCACCCCCTCATTGTATACACCACCCCCCTTCTCCTGCCCCTACCTTTCTCCTGACCCCGGCCGCGTGCATAAAAGACCCATCAGAAGTATCGCTGGCCACATTTACAAGTGAAAGAGGCCCAATAATGGAGCGGTTAGGGAGAAGAATGAGGAGACAGAGGGGCACTCACAGATGTGGAGGTGGGTGGGGAGGGAGGGAGGAAGGAGCAGCGTCCCATTGTTGCCCCCCACCCCTGATGGAGGGAAGGAAAAAGGGAGGGCTGGGAAGGGGTGAGGAGGTAAAGTAGGAGGTGAAAGTGGCTTTTTACACCCCGATTTGTGATGGGTGAGGAAAGAAGGGGGAGAGGAGGAAAAGAGAGATGAAGCAAGCAGTGAAAGTATAGAAGAAGAAGAAGAAGAAGAAGAAGAAGAAGAAGGAGGAGGAAGAAAGTGGTCAGAGTAGACAGCTGACAGCTTCTCTTTCTGCTATCTTCACTCAACTTTTCTCCTCCTATCTTCACTCAACTCTCTTCTCTCGCTCTGGCTGGTCCAGCTGTTCTGCAGGGAGCGTGTGAAAACAGGCTCAGAGGTCATGAGAGGCGTGTGTGTGCGCGGTGGTCATCGTGGCATTATTATGTATGCGTGTGTCTCATTGTCCAGAAGCATGGAGATGACGATACAGCAGCTGTGCTGAAGAGGCCTCTGAGAGCTGACCTATCAAATCCCTCCTCTTCCTCATACTGCCTGTGTGGTGGTGATGGTGGTGGGTGGGTGGGAGGGATGCAGGGTGAGGTTGGGGCGGCGGTGGGGAGGGTTGCTAATAAAGTCGTCACGGCAGGATCACTGCGAGATGTGGCATATATAGGAGGCGACGGGGTGCCGTCAAAGGACGAGGAGATGTTTCCATGTCAGTCGGTTGCTCACATCCAGCAGGTAACAAGTCAACGTTTGGTCAACAAAGAAACCGAGTCGGCTGAGAAAATTGGGTCAAAGTAGCTGGCGAAATTTGGCAGTCCAAGGTGTCGCAGATCCAAAGGGTTTGCTTTAATATTAAAGGAACAAACCAGCGCTGAGGGGGGGAAAGTCTTCTAGTTATTTGACTATATTAAGTAGCACAGCAAGGAGAGGAGGTATGATGGGTCACACAGGTCCATGAAAGGGTATGAAACTGGGATGTTGCAATGTCAGTGTCTTAAACCCAACCCATCCCAACAGGATGACCCCAAACCAGTGACAGTGTTTTTATGACAAATCCTGTTTTCTTAAGAATTAATTTACAAAAATGTCACATTTTTCCTTGTCAGTAAATACATTTAACTTAGATGTAACTAAACAAGTAACTTAATGCACTGGTTTCCAGGGCACCCCTTGCCAACTCAAGGGGCTGTCATCTTTGGCGCCCCCTCGCCATGACACGTTGGAGGAACGTCAAAGTGATAGTGACATTGCTGCTGTTGATACATTACCTTCAGCTCGTACATTCATGCAGTGTAACATTAGACAGAATTTATTGTACGATCACTTCAAAGTCGGACTGCAATGTAACGTTCACGTGGCAGATAAACTGGTGTAACATAACTTTTAAATTCTGACGCTATAAGATCACTTGAACTAACACTTTAATTTCTACAAGATATGAAAACTGCACCCTGGAGAAGTGAAGAGACTGTTTAGCTCCACAGGTTTCATCATAGTGACCAAATCTGTTTTCACCACTGAAGTACTCACTTCCCAGGTGCATCTTTTCTCTCAACAGTTTGGACCCATGAACATGATTAACAATAAATTTTGAATATTGAGCAAAACAACATTTTACTGTCAGCGTGACAGTCCAACAAAGAAACAGTTTCAATGTTTTTGTGGCTCTGGAGGAAATGTTTTTAACTTATGTTCATCTCTTCATTTATATCCAGAATACTCACGACCTCTGACACCCGTTCATTTCCGATGGAGAAACTATTAATTTCCTGCTGTAGCAGATAGTGGAGCTACGTCTCTGTTAGAGAGATCACATCTCCCGTGCTTCCTGTTCAAAGCTCGAAGGAGGCGACAAACTCATTCCCCATCGGTGACAGGTGGAGAAAAACAACATGTATCAATGCTACACCACCACAAAAAAACGTAGACGTCCCATTTAAGTCCTGATAAAATACCCAAAGTCGGTCCAGTGGAAAAACTTTGGAATGCTGGATATTACTGATGGGATCAGTTTTGATCAGTATGAGATGTTTACCTAAAATGTCAAACGTGTATATTCCAACTGTGCTTAAATTAATGGCAGATATTCCCAAGGCAAGCCCAGGGGTGTGGATAGTTACCCGGCCTTGAGACATTTGCATCCAGGCCACGGAGAAACTATGATTCGTCAAAAAAGTCTGTGGAACTTTATCTTGTCTAAACTGTCTGTGCTGCATTTTTCCTCATTACACCTCCAGCAAGAACAAGATTTAATCAAATGTTAAAGCCAGGGTAGGTAATGAAGAAACTAGCAGGAGACAGCTAGATTTTAAAGTATCCAATAATAAAAGTATCCCCCCCCCCCCCCCCCCCCCCTTTCAGGCTTCCCTCTAAAATCAGTCTCCCAAAACAAGTGTGCAAGCAGAGTGCGCACAGGTTGGTAGGTAGTCAGGCCAGCCAGTCATTTCCTTTGACACAAATGAAATGACACAAATGTTTTCCTTCTTTTTTTTCAGAGCATTCTGATATGGTGTCAAGAGAAAAATGACTGAAATACTGAAATAGATAGTTCTTAGGTCTGTGATGACGTATTAGTCCACAACCCCAATCTACACTGCGTACTTTTCCAACACAGGCAACACAGGACATGAACAAATGAACTCCTAGAAAGTATTATTCAAATTGAACTGAATCATTATCACTTAACAAATCGATAGCTGTTAGCAGTGGAGCTCCTTTTGCACCCCGGTTAGCTGATACACTGTGGACTATGCTGCTTCCACATTAAACGACGACAAACATTCTTGTCTTTGCACCGAACTAAACGTGACAGTTTAGACCAACACATTGAAAAGAATCAGCTGTTCACTCACAGACATATGAACTGAGGCCCATTTGAGCGGTGATGCATTCATCTACTGTTGTACATAATAGGTTAAATGGTGACTCTAAATTGCCCATGAGTGTTAATGTCAGGCAACCTGTTGAGGGCGTGCCCAGCTTCAGCTGGGACTGGCTCTTTGTGATCCTTCAAAGAATCAGCTGTCAAAGATAACAGATGGACAGTTAAGTGCATTTGAAATGTGAAGCGTTCACTTACTGCCACATGTTCTGAACTGTACTTGAACGGTGATGTGACTGCTTAGCTTATAGGAAAATAATGAAAGAATAGAAAGAGAAAATGGAGTCTATCTCAAAGCCTGACTGCATCTATGAAGAGAGAGGCAAGAGAACAGCTGTACAACATCATCAAAAGTTTCATGTAATCCTACAATTGGTGAAAATAATGTGTTGCAATGTGATACGAAAGGAGTAGTTGTAAATGTAAACAATGCAGGTTTCTAAATCTTTTAAGGCTTCTCGGCCGTGTTGAGGTGATGAAATATGGAGAAAAACTGTATTTAGAAAAACTAAAGAATGATGAAATGGCATGGCGTTGCCATCAGGCAACAAACTACATTTTTGGACCGAAACCGCCCCTTCATTTTTTTAAAGCACATAAATACAAGTATCACCAGACTGAAATGAGCGGCTGAAGTGGCTGTGGTCTTTTATCTGGAGATGAAGCAGTCGTTTCAGGAGGTAAAGCCACATGAGACACTGTGCCACCAATAGGCAAGACAAACATCACATCTTGAAACATCCTTATAACCATATAAAATGTTCGTGTATACGCATGCAAAGGAGTGTGTTTGAATATTTCAAGACTTTTTTTGTTTATATACTTAAACTGTTTTTGGTTTGTTGCCTCAGGGCAGCATTGTGCAGTTAGACCACTTTTGTATGAGCAATATCAAGATACATGTGGGGATTTGCTTATATGCACAATTATGATTTTTTTCTTTTTTACTCATTCATTTTATTTTTAATCTACTGACACCCCGGGTACCTCAACATTGAGAAAAGTGAGCTTGAGGAGACGGGGGAAGAGATCCCTGAATGAGGTGTGTGACATCAGGGGTCGGTCAGCCGAGTAATGTGTGTGTGAGTGTGAAGTAAAGTGAATTGAAATCAAGCAAAGCGCAGAGAAAAGGACAATCAATCACTAAACACATAAAGTTTTATAGTGTAGACAGAAACATTGACCCATGTATTTATTAGACATTCCTCTTGATACGTTTGAAAGAGAACAGAAAAACAGTTTTGTTTATTTATTTATTTATTTTGGCTTCAGTCACTTCAGTGGCTCAAATTTCATGATCACGTGGTACTGGAAGATATAAAATAAACAATTGTGGGAGATGATATCCATCTACCATAGCAGGGTAGGAAGCCTGATCAACACTGATAGTGCCTGGCCGCTGCGCTACGTGCCACAACTGACCAGTTTACTTAGAGTCTTGTGAAAGTTTGCAGGCTACCCTCTCTATGGGAGAAGACAAATACTACAAACAATAATGTACTAGGATGAAAATGCACCTAAATACTGATGGTTTCATTTAGAACAAATTAAGGTCTGTACGTTATGGACTTCTGATTATGATGCATCAGTATGTATCCATGTGTCTTTGCCTTGAATATTACTGTGCTTTAATTGTATGACTTGCTGCCACAGGTCTTCTTCATCACACAATACAACAAATAATTGATGCCTTATAATGATTCATTAGTGTCGGAAACAATTCAAACTCGTGGCTTTTTGGCAGATGGAGCGACACAAACTGCTCTTCATCTCAATGAAACATCTGCTCTAAAAGTAAAGTGCACTTTGAGTGTGTTTAAAACACACAGGCAAACATTTTACACTAAAGAAACAAAATACTTTTTTTTCTTTGTTTTTTTTTCCTTTTACAGAACTCACTCACATGAGCATAAACTGAATTAAGATGCACTTAGCAGCAGGTGAACTCTGCTTCAACTCTTCCACTCATGGCCAAATTAAGTCTTTACTGCCACCTCATGGCACAACTGATGACCTGCACCAAAGATCTAACATCAACCCTGCAAAGTTGCAAAGTTAAACTATTTTCAAGTAAAATCCATTTTTTCCTTTAGATTTCCTTTTCTTTCTTCTTTCTTCCCCCTTTATTTAAAACAGACATGGCACTCTTCAGACAGGACCTAGGTATCACATGAGTCTCAACACAGCCTCCTAGAAGAAATTACATCTTCAGTACATACAATATGCAATATGGTACCGCACATTTAGGATATCTCAATTCCTATTTTAAAACAGTATTTGTAGATATCACCATAATCATCATGCATCCTTTTAAATGGTTAGGTTTGATTCAAAACCAATGATGGCATGAGCTAAAATATCTGCCCTGCATGCCAGAAAAAAAAAAAAAACAGTCACATTAAACCAACAAATCCTTCATAAGACCTTTGACTCCCTTTAAGGAACTGCTGGGCCCTTTTAGTAAAACTAGAAAACAGAAAATCTGCATCTGTGAGAAAAGCTTCTTCCTCCTTCGCCTCCTGTGCATGGGCGAATTGGGAACCTTCCCATAGTGAACAGTGTGACTGTATGAGAGTAAAAAGGAGGGTGGTGCTGAGAAATAAATATTGGATAAATAGACTTTAGAATAAAGTAATTGATGTTCCGCACTGATAGCAAATCAACTGAAATCTGAAGCCACCGTGTACCAACTTAAGAGTTCATAAATTAAAGGGAGTGGTGGGTTTGAGGTAGAGCGTGACTGATTTAGACACCGAGTAAAGCTCAGGGAATAAACTCTCCTGTGCTCACAGTTGGACATGTAGCGACTGCTTGGGTAGAGATACCTTCAGAGAAACCGATGGCACAAAACCACTTTGAATTCTGGGAGTTGTGAGTGCAGGAGGCCTCGTCGACTCTGAATCTCAGCCTGTTCCGGGTGCTGCTCTGATTGAGACAGTCTCAGAGATCTTTTCTTTTCACTGACTCGCGTCAGAGGGAGTTTCCCTTTCAGTCAAATGTCATCAAACAGCTCTCCAACCCCTTAACTCATAGGAAGAGGTTGATTTTGGCAGGGACGGCTTTACAGCCTGTAGAGGAGAAGTACTTTCCTGGACTGGGAGTGTAGATCATGTCGCCCCCTACTGCTTCCACCACGTCACTGCGGGCACAGCTACCTCGCTGGCAGAGCTGCGAGCGCACGCAACGCTCGACGTGGTGTCGGCTCAGCGGCAGGAACGGAACGAAGCTGGTGATGAGCTTCTGCTGGATGATGCTGGAGTGGAAGAAGCCACCTGGAGAGAGAAACTCACTTCAGTTTCCTTCATCTGACAGTAATGTAATAGTAGCCTGCACAGCAATATACTGGCAAATTAGCTTGTTTGATCAAGTGAACAAAGACAAGCAGCTGTTTTATCTCTGTGTGTCCTACATTTAGCTCATCATTGTGCACCGCTGCAGTGCAGGGAAGAGGTTTAGTATCATTTCCAAAATATTATGGCACATTAATTACTGAATGTAGAAACTCTCCATTCAATCTGAACTGATAAAACTGAGGAAAGATGAGTGCTTTTCTGAAACACTTCACGCAGTTCAGTCCTTAGTGAGAAAATAATGACTACTGCCCGTCAAACTTTCCTCAAGTCCAAGGTTATATAGCTTAATTGTTTACGCCAAAACATAAAGCCAAACATATTGAGTAGACAAAAAAGCTGGACATTTTAGCATTTTTTCATAATTAATATTAATACTAAAGATATATGAGGGGTTACATGTAAAACACTGACAACACATGCAGAAGACACCAACATAACTCTAGAAACATCTGTTGAAGTGCTGAGCGAGACACTGACAAACATGGCACATTTCAATCAGCCCTTTGAGTCAAAAAATATTAGAAATGCAGTTGCAGGAATAATACTTTGTTTTGATGGAGACTTATTCTAATCATCCTATCGAGCTCCCCCTGCTATTTCATTCATTTCTATCTGCAGCATGTCTCTCGTTTTTCTATAACTGACTCTGTAATGAGTGTTTTGTCATCCCGATTGTTATTTGGGGTGCGTTGACGATGCGCTCTCCCTAGTGCAGAGCTGTTTTCTCTACTACTCTGCTCTATGCTGTACTTCTCACAGCAGTAGGTTTGATAGCGTTTTCCAGTTTCACTCCCTCACAGTGAATATCAGATATTACTCTGTCTCTGTGCCATTTCTGCACATTTGTGAGGTACTTTGATGCACCTTCAAAGTGCATCACATGTATGTGACATCGTTTTGATGTCTTCTTCTTGTCTTCCGTCAATGCTGTAACTTCAGTCAGCATCAGAGTTTCCAGTTTAAAGGGCTGGAACTGGTTTTGCTGCAGACAGACAAAGGTGTTCTATATAGTATGCCCTAATCACTGAACACTGTACAGCTAAGGTCACTTACTTGTGTTGCTGTTGTACACCGTTTCTGCGATGGCTTCTTGCAAGTCGGCTAATTTAATCTCCTCTCTGTCCTGTCCAGCCTGCCGGTTCTCAACTGCCATTTTGTTAATCACCTCCTCCCCTGTGGTGCTGCAGTAAAACACAAAACAAAATACACTCACTCACACACACACACACACAAAAACTGTCTGATGCTGCTGTTTCTGATGTTTTGTCGTAGTGCCTGTTGGGGAGATTTTTAACCTCAGAGTTTTACACAGAGGTGGGGGGATATATTCTAATCGTATAGTGAAGTCTAATTTCTGTATTACAAAAGAATCATTCATTATGTGGTATGCATTATGTGCATACAAAGCAAGTGCGTGGTTCAGAGATTGGAGTGAGAAGCAGAGAGTGAAGGAATGAGAGTAGAGCAGAGCTGAAGCTGTCAGTCTGGCAGTGAATGTACAGTGTAGGTTACAGTGTAAACAACATGCACTCACCAATGAATTTTTGTTAGTGTGTTACTGTGTGTTTACCTAATAAAGACATAGATGGCCTTGCGGTAGTTGGTACGAAAAACAACGTGGGAGGGACCCAGGAAGGGCTCCAAGACATCGATGAGACCTGGAGGCAACTTCTCCATCTCGTCAAACAGGAAAACAGAGCGAGCGCACTCTGTCAAGTTCCCCTGCACCCAGCTCTTCAACTCCTCCTGCGAACCAGCAGAGGGAAATTCATTCCTGACAGCAGCTCCAAAGGCTGGAAATAATCAGCTCATCTTTATTCCAGCTGCCATCATTTTCTTCCTGCTTGCAAAGTTTTACCAGAATTAAGCACTGAGTGAAACTGAACAAATCCTACTTCTTAGCCTCTGTTTAATCTGTTCTCTGTGAGTTACACTAGCCAAAGCCTTTTGTCATAAACATGTAATTAAGCATGATTACTGATTAATTGCCATGATTACTGTTGAAGTGATTACATCAAGATAAACACTGCCATCCTCAGTAATCCCTTACTTACCCTGTACTCCTTGACCCGGCCAGGTAAAGGGAAGTGCAGCGTGGGAACAAATTGATGGACGTACGGGCTGCTCATCGCAGATCCATACAGATGATTTCCCAGCATTGAGCTGACCATCGTCTTTCCTGTCCCAGAGGAGCCATGAAAAGACAGCACGAGGGGCCGCTCAGGGTTTTTATTCTGAAGGAACCTCGTGACCTCCTCTGACACAATGTCCTGGGCCAAGTGTTGTCCGTAAAGATTTTTGTAGAGGTCCCACTCTAGGTCTGGTTGTCAAGAAAGAAAGACACCTGTGATGTTAATGTTAAGTAAGGTCTCCCAGTTCCTGAAAGGGCCCCAAGCACCTGACAAAATTCAATATGACCCTCTCCAAGCTCAGGATATGTAGGAGTCTGCTACCTTAATTTTGACCACCACCAATCTCCGAGGTGGCTGGAGTAACCTTACAGAAATGTACAGAAAACAACACATGTTTCCAGAGGACATTGAACGCAGCATGTTTGTAGTTCATGAAGTTTGAAGCGTCTGTTGTTATCCTGAAGTTATGAATGTAACATAATAACTTACTCATAATAGCACTTTTAACGACTTTAGGGGCTCCATGGAAAACACTTATAAGTTAAACACAGGTTTTCTTATTTGCTTGTACATTGAGCCCTTGGGGCCACCGTACTATCATCATGTTTGTATGTTTGTGGTCAACTATATACTCTTTATACTGTCATTGGTAGTTAATAGTAGTACATTTGTGAAAGTTAGCTAGTTGTCTTAGCTTAGGGCTACTTAGCTAAATTGACTTTCATATACCTTTAATTTCCATTTAGGGTGCCACAGCTTGTTTTTGTGTGACTGTCGCATTTTTTAACAACACGGTAATATAGGCCTCATAATTTATTGGTTGCAGCTTACAAGACAATCATTTATTTTAATCTCTTTTAACAGTAACGTTACCTCCAATAACAGCTAGCAGCAGAGCACACTTCCTGTTTATTAGCAAAGCAGCTCTTGCAGCAGCAGTATCAGCTAGCTTTTCGTCATCACTGTAGACTAAAAGGCCAGCTAACCGAGCCAAACAAAACGTAATTATAACGTTAAAGGTACGTTTAGCTAGCTATACTTTATCTTTTAGCCTAGCTGTGGCTAGAAGTAGCAGCACCAGTCAGTTTTACACCCTCTACCTACGAGAGAAATTCATCGTCTTACCTCTGATATTCGGCTTGAAGTCGCAGTCACAGCTGTCTGATATGGTGCAGTACAGTTTCTGAAAAACTCCAAAAACCGGGTTATAAAAGTATAAAATCAGCACACACAGGACGGCCAGCATTTTGGCTGCCTATTGGCAGCTGGCAGGCAGAAAAACTGAATGGACCTTCTCCTTACGCTAACGACTCGCTTTGTAGTTTTTCTACTTAGAGGAACGCACCCGGAAACACGTAACGAGTTGACAGAGAGGACTACATTTCCCAGAAATCACACAAACCCGTAGCATGGGGCGTGGCGTGCTGTACACGTTGGAAGATCACAGTCCAGAAAGCACTGCGACGAGCACAGCAAAGATATTGATGTGTTTTTGTCGCTGTATATGAAGCACTTAGAAATATATATTATAATATAAATAAATGTAATTATAGCCTAGCATATCTGCAAAGACTATGGTGGCATTTAACAGAATTTCATTAGTTTCATTTCATTTCATTATTTTCATTAGTTAGCAAATAATTTTTAAAAGTTTTATACACTTATGATTGTTAATTGATTATTAAGAAGAAGTTTGTGGCACGAACCTGAACCTGTGACAGCACAACAACCACTATACGTCACAGAGATTAATGATACATTAGTAGAAAAGTTAGTAGATATGACCTCAATTTGGAAATGTTGTGATACTGTGTGCTCTTTCACGGATACATTTGTGTGTCAACACTCTGCATCTTGACAGAAATGTTACGAAAAGCTTCAAGAACATTAAAACATCCCAAGCTTCTTCAGATATGAGAAATCTATATGGGTTTCCTATGTCTCAATAATTATACAGCATGAGTTAGCTGAGAAATAAGCATCAGGCATGTAACTGGCAGATGTATATGAGAGAGTTTTATCCAATACACTGGACTGATAGTGAGGTAAACATGTTTATTCACATTTCACATTTCAGATAAATATTACACATTAATACTCTGTAAGGTAGGCTAATAAAATGCTCTCTACCTATGGGCTGTACTCCAGTGGTTAGGGTCAGTTCACTCACTTTATTCACATAGTCATAATGAGATAAAGAGAAACAAAATGAACTGAAAGTGAACTGACCCCAGCACTGATTACAGCAACTGTAATTACATTAAATAGTTACTTCAAATTAGAAAATCCTAATATGGACATGGACGTACAGTGTTACATTGTTATTGTGTTGTACAATATGACATACAGTTTGTACAGTTCTAGGGAAGGCCCAGCCTTCAGACAGACGTCAACATATATCTATACATTAACCGGACAGCTGAGGCACAGCCTCATCTCATTAACTATTTTAATAAAAACAGATCTCAGATTTCCTCTAACTTTTTTTTCAGCAGAATAAACTTGCGGTAGCACAGAAGAACCTGGCACATTACTGCATATTGATACTTCTCAGTCCACAATTTGACTGATTGGGGGAAAGATGAAGTCCTCTCAACATATTAAATAAAAGATGGTTGGCAAGAGCTGTGATGCCATGAGACTCTAACTTTTGCAGCTTTTTGGTTCATATTTTTTTGTCGTACCTCAAACTTCCAGTGCCTCCACCATCCTCCAACAGTTTTGACTTTAAGATGAAGTTGTAGAATTAAAGCTACACTATATGCCCTTAAGTTTCATCAGTTGGGCTCAGCATCACAACTACTGAAAATACTGATATTAGAACAAATCTGGAGCTAACATTCATCCTGCTGATGTGCTTTTTAACACGAATCTGAGGCTCCAGAGAGCCAGGTGAAAAGTTAGTGTCACCTTCAACTGTCACAGACATGTGGACATGACAAAGGTGGTGCACTGTTTATAAATAATACTATTTACGAGATAAAATGAATTAACTTCAACTTTAAAGATGTAAATTTCTCCTTTATATATAATATTAATAACCTGCATACCTGCATAGTGGTTTAGGATTGGTATGAGGAGGCAAATCTATCCGTCTATTTTTTTTATTGAACTCTTTTCATTGTAAATGTTTTGACATTTGCTGTCCTCACTCATATTTGCCAAGAAGTAAATCCAGTCACAGGTCAGAGATGAACTGTCACCATTGATCACTAACTAATCTGCCCTGTGATGAACTGGCGACTTGTTACAAGTGTACCCTGCCTCTTGCCCAATGCCAGCTGGGAAAGGCTCCAGCACTCCACAACCCCGATCAGGATAAGCGAATACAGAAAATGGATGGATGGATTAGAAAATGGTCGGCTGTCCACGCAGCACCCTGTCACGATCCAGATTTGGCCCACAGATAGATACTTCGGAAGTCTAAAGTTCATGGCTGGAGCCCCACCGTATATTTAATGCCTCGTTCAGGTGCAACAGGAAGGTCATTAGAACCCCAACTGCAAGACGGAGCTGCTCAGTGTCCAACAGACTGTCCCATGTAGGAGTGAAAACATGACAGGGAGCTCCTCCCGGATAAACAAACTTTTTTAAAAAACAGATCTGGCATCAGCGTGATCTGACAGGTGGCTCCAGCTTGTTGGACAAGGCGGTCAACACCTGGTCAAACTTTGAGTATCGCAGCGCCTGGTTCTCCTCGGCTCCCCTGCTCCCCCACAGCAGCCTCATCTGGAAGTCAGTCTGGAAGAGCTCCAAAACCTCTGTCTGCTCCTGGAAACCTGCAACATCAACATCAACATCAACATCAACACTGTATCAACAGCAGAATTTAGAACTTGGTGATGATAATTTTGATTTAGATTATTTTTTTCCGCTTTCATTTCTTTCTTTTTTTTTTTAAATCTTAATCAAATACTAAATCACCTCACTCTTTTATACCCACAATGACAGGAAAAAAATAAAAATAATCTACATTACAAGTGACAGGTGTGTCATTTAACATTTGTACTTCACTCAAAGTGGTAGCACAAAAGAGTGAATGGAAGCTCTGTTTCAAAACTCGGTTGACTCCTTCAACATGTCAGTTTGTGTGGCTAAATTATTATTTATAGGTTTAATTCAGTTGTCGTCTAAGTGCCTAGTGAATTAATGACGGTAAGCTGATTCCACAAATGATTTAAAGCCAAAGAAGGGTTAGGGTTAGGGTTTCAGAAAATATTCTGATATTTGCAGATCTTATAAACACCAAATTAAAGCTACTGTGTCAATATGTAAAACCATGCGACGATGGTCTCTTTCAAATTATTTTTGCTGCATATGCATATGTTGCTGTGTTGTATGCCTTGCTGTCTGACATAGACTCTTTTTTGCTACCACAGCTCGGGGGCACCAAAGTCTGAAAGTTTCAGATCCTACAAACAGAAGCTTTAAGGCTGCAGTCTGAAAAAGATGACGAACATACAGGATTTTTACTCATTAAGAGTGATAGTTAAGTTCTTTTACAAGGTTCCTTTTCTTACCACTACTTTAATCTAATTATTCAAACTAATGCATTTATGATATCCTTCTGATAATTACTAAACAACACCAACTAGATTACTTCTCTTTGCTCTGCTCTGCTCTTTTACCTTGGAGTTTGCTCTCAGTGTTGGAGCGGTAGATTCCCCCCAGCTGAGCGATGGTCCTCGCTGCCCCCAGGTGGTACATGACCACATCCACCCCGACTTCCACCGTCTCCCATGGCTCCGTCCCCTCACTCACTGCCATGTTCTTCTCCAACATAGACAGAAGGGGGAGCACGTGGGGGAAGGTGGTGTTAGACAGTGGACAGCTTTCTGTAGGACACACAGATAGAGTTAGTGTATTTTTGTTTTTTTTTTCTGCCTAAAGGACAACACTACCACAAATACTACAACTACTACTACAAATGGCCCATAAGAAATCAGTATGTAACCTAGTTCGGGGTGTTTGAAATGTGTGATGTATAATTGTTCTCCTACCTCTCCCATCGTTCAAACTCTTCATAAACGGCCTCAGAGTTTTCTCATAGAGAATAGCGCCTTCTGTGTGTCGCTGCCGTAACGTCGTCCAGGTCTGCTCTAGACGGGAAACCTGAGAGACAACACAAAAACATCACCATCATCATTTTAGAAGTCCAGCAGCATGTCAGAGGAACATGAAAGTTTCAAATAACAATCACAGGACACAGATTGCGTAACTGGAAAGCAATCAAATAGTATGGCCATCGTGCAGTTTTATCAGTGTATTGCAGCTCTCATTGCTTTTATGAATAGAGGGTACAGGGTTATGCGGCAGGTTTTATTACAGAGTAAGGCAGAAATGACTATGGCAAAGGTGACACTGATTATGTGCTTGCCCCTTGATGAACTGAAGATTTGAACTCTAGCGAGAGTTCACATTCAGCCAGGGGCCTCTGTTACATGTCATCTCTCTTTCTCTTCTCATGTTTCCTGTATGTGTCTGTCTCCACTCTCCCTATCAAAAAAAATATAGATCCAAAAGTCATCTTAAAAGTAAATATCCAGTCAGTGTTTACCTGTGGGAGCTCTAAGGCTCTCATGACAGCAGTGAAGCCAAACATGTTGCCCATAGTGCTCTTGAGTTCAGCAGCGATTTGGATGATTTTATGCAGCAGACCGGCCCTCTCCTCAGTCGTCCCTGTGCAACCCAACACATCTACAGCCAGCATAGTCGCCATGGTTTGGAACCTGCAGGAGGGGGAAGAGGGGGTGTGTAGGCATGTTTAGTTCATATCACAATCTTACCAGTCCTAAAAAATCAGGCTCTATTGTCAGTCTCAGTTTCAAAAGTTCAACCTTCACAGTTTCACATTTACCATACTAGGTTATTAAAATGAACACACAGTCACATTTATGCTTTCAACCAAACTTCAACAAGTAAACATGAGTTGTGTGCGGCTCAAGACTCATGAACCAACTAGCAAAGTAGAGTGCTGATCTCTACCAGGTCAACCCCGAAATCTCCTCCTGAATTATGTTTGTATAGGCTGCCAACTTTTCGATTTAGTTTGCAGTGAATTTTCAGATTAGGCCTTCTGAGAAATCCCTCTCAGGGGCTGGAGTTATCAGTCCTCAGCCACCAGGAAATTTGCTCAAATAGTTCAGCAGCCAAATTCACGATTTTAAATCCTTTAAGGCTAAGTCAATAATCATGGTCAGAGTTGAATAAGTACAGTTGATTAGCATACCTCCAGACTCTAGTCAACATCAGGAGACCAAACCTAAGATATCTGTCTAGAAAAGGGACACTGCAAAATGGGACTCTCAGTAGAATGTGAAGTGTTGGCAAGTAGCTACATCTCCAACACATTCTCACACACCAAACGTCAGGTTGGACAAGGCTGACAAGGATTTCTGAATCCTTACTCACCTCTCCAGCAGGTCCAGTCTCAACTGATGGCCATGTGGCAACGTGAGCAGCTCCATCCCAGAACTAACTCCCATCATCCTTTGCACCTCCGGAGTCACTTCCAGAATTCTGGCCACCTGGAAAACACCGTTACATGAGTATTGGTCTACCCCTGACTATGTCTTTATATTTTGGTGGGTGATGTGTTCGATTTCAGATTTGTATTCTTTATTTTTTATTTCTTCGGTTAGCATTTGGAAATGACAAAGTCAGTGAGCACCGAGTCAAAGCAGTAAAGTCGTGGGCCAAGATTTGAGCTAGCTGATAATTCTCAGCGACCATTTTAGCTATTGTCCATCTAAAAATATTGATTACTGCAGCTTTAAACAGTACCATGCAGTCAGCCTTGGTGATATGCTTTGCCGCTGTCTTGGGGTCAACTTCGGCCAGCAGCTCCTTCACCCTCCGCAGGATGCCCACCTCCAAAGGTTTATTCTCGTTGGGCATCAGCTGTGACTGGTACTTGCTGGGTTTGAAGGAAGAGACTGTCTCCACCACCGGCGAGAAGTACACATTCCTGTCCTCTACCCTCAGTGGATCAATGCCCACGGACGCTTCCTCTGTCTGCAGCCTCTCCACATAGCTCTGAGGGCCGGGGTACAGCTCTGTGTAGCAGCTTCCATCTGCATCAGATGGGGCGTCCTGGTTCAGTTGAGGTTGGGATCTGTTGTTAGGGCTACACTGTCCGTGGAGGGGACTAGTGGGAGAGGGGAGGGGTCGGGAGGTATCCAAGCAATTGGAGAGGGACAGGGATGGTGCCATACCGGCTGTCCGGCTAATGCTGGGGCTCCTAGACAGTGGAGCTGGAGAGAGAAGAAGAGATGGAAAATATTTATTAACTCTTTCAATTATTTTTAAGACCAGCTACTCTATAGTCCATTTCCACAAAGGCAAATGAACATACCCAAATCTTCCACCCAAACATAATATTGTTTTAAGTTTAGAATAGCAAAACTTTAGAAAACTTTAGTTATATAAGATATTTCAACTCTTTTCCTTTCATATATGTCATTTTTATTCCTTAAAAAGTCAGGTTATCACTTTCCTGATGAAATCTTCTCCACTTCTGTGGGAATTTGTTTTAATGTGTAATTAATTTGCCTTCATCTGTCTTAAAGTCAGTGAACGCAGTTTGGTTGTAGTTCATTCACATGTGGCATGTGCACACTGTTTGCTTGCACACTGTGACAACCTTCAACTTACATCACACTAACCTTAACACTACTCTACCCATGTAGGTGAAATGTTTTTTGTTTTTTTTTTACCTTAACTGTATTCTCTCCACATTTACTATTTATTTCTGTGTTGTTGTTGTCATTTTTAATTCAATCCTGATGTTTAAGTTATGTTTTCACTCTGGTATTGCCATAATAATTTATTTTAATGTTCACTAAGGCTTCTCCTCTGTTTTTATTATTATTCTTAAATACATGAATACATAAAGACCACTGCTCACCAAACTAAAGGCTCATTGGAGATGCTGAAGACAATCTGCATATTGTGATCTGTATAATAGTCATCAAACAAGCTTTCTGTCAGAGACCTTCATCAAGTATCCTTTAATCCATGAGCACAAACACAACAACGGCTATTCAAACTGACACATGTTAAGTTACAAAGAGTATGAAATGTGAAGAAATAAGGAACAAAACTAACAAAAGATATCTGTGTTTGTGTTATTTTTTTTAAATATTGCATATTAACCTGCAACCACAGATCAGTCTTAGTAAACTCTGTAAAGTAAATCTTAAATTCAGACTCTGCCAGTTGGCCACGTGACACTTTAACTCAGTTAGGTCGAGTAACTCTGCTGCTACTACATAACACACACACACTGAACTTTAGTCCTATTATTTAAGTGCCAACGCCCTCTGAGCTGCTTTGACCGTCGGAGGTGGACGATAGTCAGTCAATTAGTTGTCTGCGGTGACAGAGGCTGGAGGCACAAACGACCAGCTCGTGTTGACACGTGAGATCTGTTGACTGGGACGCTCACAGTAAGTGTTTAGATTCTAGATGAGTTTCACTATCTAGAATACACTGGTGGTATCTTAATATAAAGCTAAACGCATCTTATTAATGTTACAGTGCAGTTGTTTTTGTGTTTGTGTGAAAAGGTTTAGTCTTACTGTTCCAGTACTGGAATAGTTAGCTAAACCCTGAGTGATTCCAGATGTCTGGTCTTTATGAATGCACTGAGCAACCTTACTATGAGCTCTGCCCATTCACAGCTGTGGTAGATTTCAGCTTACAAGGTGTGCAAGGAAAATCACAATTAAGAAGTTTGGATGGGCAAAATCATGGCAACAGGAAACATAATGAGTACTTATGTAATGTAAAGCAAGAACACTGAGTAATTATTTTGTAAACATTTTCTTATCAGTTCCCAAAGTAGCTTAATGTTTCCTCTTCATAAGAATGTAAAAGACAGCAACGAGGCACCAAGTACTATAGTTTTATAAACTTTAACTAGTTTTATTTATGTATAAATTATTCAAGTCATATATTTTGTTTTCTATTTAAATAAATGTACAAATTATTTTTGATTTTTGCACAAAATTATATACGCGTTTGAACATTTTACTAGCAGTGCTGGTTCAATATATAAATGTCCCTTGACCATGTAAATACAAAAACCAGTTGCTATTAAACCCCCTTTATAGGTCAACACCTATCATTACTGAGCAACACATGTGCATGAACACAAAGCTGTGAAACCCAAGAGTGGGAACATCTACAACTTTACAGCTTCTATAAACCTCCTGTGATTTAGCAGCTTGAAATTCCACACCGTGTGGTTGTGTAATCAGGAAACTGCTGTTGAGCTGTGTTATGCAAGTCATTGAGCAGAATGTCCCAGTTCACCTCAGGTAAAAGAATAATGAAAATCATCTGTAAAAAGACTTGTAGTGGTGTATATTAGGTCTGTCAGCACTACTACTACTTCTACTGAAACTTTTGATGGATCATCTTTGCTCTCTGTAAATAGATGATCTGGGAGTAGAGACATGTTGCTGTTGTGTGCAACATTACAGCAACCAATATCAATAACCATCAGCACTGGTGCTACTTTGCATTGTCTATCACACTACAGTCAATAATGAGAAAATATTAGAGGGAATACAGCTATCTGCATTGCAGATTGTTCTAAAACTGTGTGGTCTTTTTAATCTAATCACATTTTCTACTAGTTTCCAGCTGAGGCAAGGTTTCAGATGACAGGCTTAATTCATCACAGTTTGCAGGAGGCAGCGTTCAACACAAACACTCTCTAAAACTATAAAGTAGCTTAAATTTGATCACCTGTTCTTGATTTTAAGTTCTTTATGTTCAGTTGTTAGGATGGTGTTCACCCTCAAACTCGAGAACTGTAAAGCATTGACAGATCTAACATCTCTTGTCATAATCTCTTTTATAGATGTACCAAGCAACCTTGTTGGCACTTGTGGTGCTGCTTTGCTCTTCACCCTTGGTAAATGGAGGGAAAGTCTTGGTGTACCCTTTGGATGGAAGCCACTGGGTCAACATGAAAGTCCTCATTGAGGAGCTTCACAGCAGAGGCCATGAAATTACAGTGTTGCGGACATTAGACAGCTGGTACATCAAGGCAGAGTCTCCACACTACAAGTCCATCACTATTAATTCCACTTCTGGTTTTGATGAGGAAGAATTTGGTTCATTTGTAATAACAATGATGAACACTCGGCGTAATGGTGCTTCACTTTGGAACCGAATATCCCTGGAGTACGAAGTGATAGAACAGTTCTATTACATGAACAGCCTGGTGCTTCAGATGGTGGGGGAGATGTTTGAGAATACCAAGATGATGCAGAGCTTCCACGATGCCAAATACGATTTGGTTCTGACGGACCCTGCAATTGGTGGAGGGGTCCTTTTGGCTCACCGTCTGGGTCTTCCGCTTGTCCTTAATGTGAGGTGGACTGTTCAGGGTGAGGGCCATAATGCAATTGCGCCTTCCCCATTGTCCTATGTCCCACTATCAGGCGCAGAGCTGACTGACAAGATGACATTTCTCGAGCGAGTCAAGAACATGCTCTACTATTTCTTCACTCTTTTTCAAATTTGGTATGTCACAGACTCCACCTACATACCATTTGTCAAACATTATTTTGGGAATGATGTACATTACATGGAGCTGTTTCAGGCAGCAGACATCTGGCTGATGAGGAATGATTTTACCTTTGAGTTCCCACGACCCACAATGCCAAACGTTGTGTACATGGGAGGATTTCAGTGCAAACCCTCCAAGCCTCTGCCTAATGAACTAGAAGATTTTGTCCAGAGTTCTGGTGAACACGGTGTCATCATCATGACATTGGGAACACTAGTGGCAAAACTTCCTGAGGATATAGCTGAGGACATTGCCGCTGCGTTTGCCCAACTTCCCCATAAAGTGATATGGAGGCACAAAGGAAAAAGACCATCTACCCTGGGCAATAACACCTTAATCTTGGACTGGCTGCCTCAAAACGACCTTCTGGGTCACCCCAAGACCAAACTGTTTGTGGCCCATGGAGGCACCAATGGATTGCAGGAGGCCATCTACCATGGAGTCCCCCTTGTTGGCCTGCCTCTTATGTTTGACCAGCAGGACAACTTCTTCAGGATGAAAGCAAGAGGTGTAGCCAAAGTACTGGACATTGCAACTGTGAACAAAGACATCTTCCTTCAAGCGCTGAAAGAGGTACTCTATGAACCAAGCTACAGGGAGAAGATGAAAACGCTGTCCAACCTGCACAGAGATCAGCCCATGAAACCACTGGACCGTGCCATGTTCTGGATCGAGTTTGTCATGAGGCACAAAGGAGCGAAGCATCTCATAACAGAGTCTTACAAGATGTCTTGGATCCAGTATTTCTCAATTGATGTGATGGCAGTTTTGCTAGCAGTTATTTTGCTAGTTAGGGCCCGAGCACGCACTGTGTGCGAGGCCCTATTGCATTTCAAATGTTTATTATTTTTTTTCGTTTTTTTTATTATTTTCTTTCTCGTTCTTAGTCAAGTTAAATCGCATTTTCGACGGCCTATATGTACTCGAAAAGTTACGAAAATTTGCCTACCCCCCCAAAGTCAGGCGTAAATTTACGTATTTTGGGGGTCTCGCACATGAACGTATAAAAATGGCTCTACGGCGCCACCTAGGTTTCGGTTTTCGGAGGAGCCCCTGGACACGGTTTCATCCACGCAGACGAAAGTTGGAGGGACTATGTAACATACCGAGACGCACAAAAAAGTCTCTTGGTGACCCCGGCTACGGCGACGCGTACGGCAGCCATTTTGTTTCAAAGTTGGCGTTTTCGTGTTTTTTGAAGGGTAGTATTTGAACGAACTCCTCCTAGGGCTTTCATCCAATCTGTTTGAAACTTCGCGTGTGTGTTCTTAAGGCCTCGACCATGAAAAGTTATCAAAATCGTGAGGTTCGGATTTACTGCCTCAGAGGGGCGGGGCCAAGAAATTTGGCGTGTTGCCATGAAAATTCGACGTGCTATAACTTTTATATACTTTGTCTGAGCTGTCTGAAACTTCTTGTGGTTGTTTAGGTCTATATTCTGCAAAGATCGGCTGCATACTTAATTAGGGGGCGGGGCAAAATCGCTCTATAGCGCCCCCTTGAATTTTTCTTTCAAGCAGCCCCGCCACAGTTTTGGACACAGAGTTATGAAACCTCAGCCGAATTGTAGAACATGGCAAGCCCTACAAAAAAGTCTCTTGGAGCAATGGGCTAAAATTAACAGGGAGTGAGATATTTAACAATGAAAATCACCATTTTTGCTGTTTCGACCTGGTTGAGAAGGGGTCATATTTGAACGAACTCCTCCTAGGGATTTTATCCAATTGACTTCAAACTTGGCAGATGTGTTCATATAGCCTTCCAAAGTAAAAGTTATCAAAATCATGAATTTTGATGAAACGGTGTGGGCGTGGCGCTCCCTCAGATTTTGACCGTTTGTCCCAATTCCGGCTAATGTGTGTGCTCAATTGAACGAAACGCTTTGAAAGCGTCAAAGGCTCGCGCGTTTTCCGACTGCTGCCTTCCGACGTGCCAGCCCGTCGAGTTGCGTGGGAGTGCGAGGGCCCGTTCAACGCTGCTTGCAGCTTTAATTTATTTTTCTTTTTCTTCTTTTTCTTCCCCCAAGTAAATCGCATTTTCGACGGCCTATATATACTCGAAAAGTTACGAAAATTTGCCTACCCCCCCAAAGTCGGGCGTAAAATTACGTATTTTGGGGGTCTCACACATGGACGAGCAAAAATGGCTCTACGGCGCCACCTACGTTTCAGTTGTCGGAGGAGCCCCTCGACACGGTTTCATCCACGTGTACGAAATTTAGCAGGAGTATGTAAAGTACCGACCCGCACAAAAAAGTCTCTTGGTGACCTGGGCTATCGCGAAGCGTACGGCGGCCATTTTGTTTCAAAGTTGCCATTTTCGTGTTTTTGCGGTCATTTTCAGGGGTCGTATTTGAACGAACTCCTCCTACAGCTTTCATCCGATCTGTTTGAAACTTGGCGTGTGTGTTCTTAAGGCCTCGACCATGAACAGTTATCAAAATCGTGACTTCCAGATTTACTGCGTCAGAGGGGCGGGGCCACGAAATTTGGCGTTTTGGCGTGAAATTTCGACGTGCTATAACTTTGCCAAAAATACTCCAATCTTCACCAAACCTCAGATATATAATGGCAGTCTGGCCTAGAATACATTTCCATAGAAATATTTGGAGATTTTCACAGCGCCTCCTAGTGGCGGCAGAAAAGACCACTTTTACGAAATGACGTCCAGCTCGGAAAATATTGACCATATCCACCTCAAACTAGTTGGAGATGTTGTTAAGGCCTTGGTGTTGACATCTGAGAAAGAATTTCAACTTGACATCAGAGGGCGTGGCCGTGACAGCGCGTCAAAGTCAAGCGTTCGACAAAAAATTGAACTCCATTGACTTTTTGGGTAATTTTCAGGCAAATGTGTTGGGCTTTCATATACTTTCTCAGACCTGTCTGAAACCTCTTGAGGTTATTAAGACCAAAAAGATACAGAAGTCGGCTGCATAATTGATTAGGGGGCGGGGCAAAATCGCTCTATAGCGCCCCCTTGAATTTTTCTTTCAAGCAGCCCCGCCACAGTTTTGGACACAGAGTTATGAAACCTCAGCCCAATTGTAGGGGAAGACATAACCTACAAAAAAGTCTCTTGCAGCAATGTGCTAAAATTAACAGGAAGCGAGATATTTAACAATGAAAATAACCATTTTTGCTGTTTCGACCTGGTTGAGAAGGGGTCATATTTGAACAAACTCCTCCTAGGTATTTTATCCAATTGACTTCAAACTTGGTAGATGTGTTCATAGAGACTTCCTGAGTACAAGTTAACAAAATTATGAACTTTGATGAAATGCTGTGGGCGTGGCCCCAATTCTGGCTAATGTGTGTGGTCAATTGAACAAAACCCTTTGAAAGCGTCAAAGGCTCGCGCGTTTTCCGACTGCTGCCTTCCGACGTGCCAGCCCGTCGAGTTGCGTGGGAGTGCGAGGGCCCGTTCAACGCTGCTTGCAGCTTTAATTTTTACTGTTTTTATTTATGCAGTAAAGATTTTATGGCGGTGTGTGTTTTCTAGAAGCAAAGTCAAAAAGGAATGATAAATGTGCTGATGTTAGTTGTGTCACATTTTAAGATTTCTTGTAAAGAAAACAATAAACAATAGCATCGTAAGACAATAACATTATTATCCTCATATTGTCTAATGACCACATAAGTTATGCTCCAATTAGCAGGTTATCTAAAATATGCAGTTTACATTATCAAATATTAGCTCAATCACCTGTACAGATTTGATGACGGTAACAGTATGCACTGATGTAGCTCTTTTTAGTTTGAAATTTGTATTTTTCTCACTTCATTCAGTCATTCATCTCACACTCATTTCATTCTTATTTCTGCAAAGTAATTGAAGCAAATATAGAATGACATTATTACAAAGTCATGGTTAGTTTACCCATCCAGCAACTTATGTCCAGTTCTGTAACAAACGTCTTGTAATTTTCAGCCTTAAAGTTGTTTTTGATGCAAAAACAACAGACCATTAAGTTGCATGTGTTCACTGGAACAACATTAAGGCAAAAGCACAAGAAGTTGTCTGTGTTAAATAAAGGATAAATATGATACATTCGTGATATATTAAATTACTGTGCCTTGAAACGAGAGGTATAATTACCAAAGCTCACCAGCTTACAGGTATTTTCTTACACAATATCTTTACATTAGTTTCGAGGCTATTGTAATCAGATAGCACTTTTGCCATTGTGCCTGAAGTTTCTGTTGTGAGTCTCTGCCGGTTGCCTCTGGTTCCCTCTCACCTGCTTGGTTGCCAAACCTGCAGCTTATCAACTAATGGACGCATGCTGCAGAAAACCCAGATCATCCTTAAAGACTACCAAATTGCTCAGTCTCTCTTGTGGTAACAGTGCTACACAGTTTGTTTGTTTTTTTTGTTGTTGTTGTTGTTGCTATTTTTGATTTTTCTTGTACCTCAGGAAACCCCCATCAGCCATCCTCTTGCAATGTTCAGCTCAGTTTTTCACATCATCTGCACTCTGAGATTCCTGTCACAACCATGGACATCTCACCACAGGCTCACTCACCTGCCCTACACATCCCCTCTGTGTTGTAAATAAACTTTTAAAAAGAAGACTGACGTCTACTGTTGTTGTGTTTTGTGTTTCGAGTCTGCTACCATTCTCATTAGCTGGAACGTGAACGTTCAATGCAGTATGTGCCTTAACCACTAGGCTAATTTCAGAAAGCTTGGTTATACATACTGTATACTGTGTGTGTGTGTGTGTGTGTGTGTGTGTGTGTGTGTGTGTGTGTGTGTGTGTTGAGTTTTGGCAAATATAGATACCATTATATAGATAACAAATATAGATAACATTTTCCTCCAGTATAATGAAACTGTAACACTGTCAGCAAATATAACGGTAATAGAAATTATCACAACATTTGTCAACTAAGCAACAAAAAAGGATAGAAAGCAACATTTGATAACATCAGACAAATCAAACCAAAGTTTAAAGTAAATGTGCTCAAGGTGCACATACTTGTCTAGAATTTAATGTATACTCTTACTCTGTTATGTTAGCCCTGGGGAACAAATGTATCTCGATTTATCCGGATATAAACTACTGCTTGGTTAATCATGTTTTAGTGGCTCACATGTAGAACAGGGCTTTAGAGGACAAAGAGTTTAGTTTAGTGTTGAACTCACTGTTGTACAGAGTAGAGAGTGTTGATTCTCCAGCAGTCGGCAGAAGCCGGTCATCCTGCTCCTTGTTCACCTCTGCCTCCCTGTGGTGAAGAGAGGAAGGACTGCATGTGGACAAAGAGAGAGAGACGGTAGATGATTATCATAATGCATGAAGTTTTGAATCTGTATATAATCATCATGTTTGTTTCTCAGACTAATAAATTAGATTTTAAATTTGCAGACAGAAAGACACGAGTATGAGTAGATGCAACAGAAGCTGACAGAAAAGAAATGTTTTGATGTCTTCCTCTTCTAAAATAAAGAAAGAACGTGACCTCGCTGTCCTCACTTTGTTTCAGGTTAATTTATTCTGCTACCGTATCATGCCCTCTTGAATATATTCACATTAGAGTAATTGATTGAAACATGCACTAATTGTGTGCAACGATTGGAACTATAATGTTTGCTTACCAGGTAGAGCCATACTATAAACCTACTTGCCCACTTGCCTCTGAACAGCAGTTTTACTAAATTTTAGTGTTAGTGTACTTGAAAACCTGATGTGGTGTTAAATTTATGGTGGGATTAAATATGTGAAGTGACTTAAGTTCATTTCAAACTGGTTACACCCTAAACCCTGGTCTTCACAACATACCTTCTGGGACAGGCCCTGTCCTCTCTGCTCACACCTCTGTGACAGGACGGGGGGCTGACTGCAGTGCAGAAGACCGTCTCCAGGTGGCTGAGAGGCAGTGTCCTGTTCACCGGTTGGTGAATCTGAGTGCCGCTCCACTTGGTCAGAGCTGCCCTGCTTCCCACATAAAAGTGAACAAGAGCTGGTAAAGAGTCGAAGGCCTCGTCTTCTAGGCTGTACTGGACCCGAGTGTACGTCTCACCAGACTGAACCACTGTCTTCTTGATGAGGAAGTGAAGTGTTTTCTGCTCCCAGTGGCTGGTGAGGACAAAGTCGCCCTGACTGGACTGAGAGTCTCTGATGAGGAAGTCGCCATGGTTGACCACCAGGCTCTCTGACACCTGAGGAGACATTTTAATTTTTCTTGGTTATTGACATTACTATGTGACATTTTTGTATTAAAAAACATGTTCTCACAAAAAGGTCATACCTCAATGTGGTTAAGCAGTTTTGGGTGGGATTAGGTTAAGTTAGTGGTTAGATTTCAAAGAAAAAATCCACTCAAATAAAATAAATATTCAGTTATTTTCATTTTATTTTAACGTAAAATTAAATTTGAAGCTTTGGTCCTGAGCCTAATTTATCCTTTTTTTCTTAAGACCTTTAAATCTTTTGTTTTGTTCAGCTCTCTGCAACATTGTACATTGTAATCAGGTGAGTGGTGTATCTGTCAATCACACTCTGTGCCCTGTACACCTGTTCTTGCACTATGTAACGTTGCGCTCTGGTTACGATGACCTGCTACCTGACCTGATACTTAACGCCTTATTCACTTATTTTGGTGAAACTGGATCATACTTCATGCAGAAAATGTTTTCTGGTTGTCCCCCATGATATCTTCCATCTCAGCTCTCACTACATGGCTTTTTGATAGACAGTAAAGTAAAATGCTGTCAATTGTAGTTGCTGTTAGCTAATGTTAGCTCAGTTTGTTTGCCAGGGTGCCCAGACTGTGAGCTTAGAACATCGGTGGAGAAGATAAAAGGACACTGACGAAGGAAGCTAAGACGACTGACCAAGCAAGAAGCCACTGTCCAAAGATAAATCTTGGCTTTTCTAATAATTAATATTAGCTGGCTAAATGTCTTGTGGTGTTGCACTTGCTTGATGTTTGGCTGTTAGTAAAGTTGTCAACTTGCTAGTTTTTGACCATAAGTAATATAATCATAACAAATACACCTGTACATCTGTCCGTATACGACAGTGGGAATACACTCTGAAACTGGAGGTACTAAATCAAAAATATACCAACTTGTATGTAATGCAGCTTTAAAGTTAGTTTTGAGGTAACATAGTGGGTTATGGTTTAATGTTGAGGTGTTCCAGTTGTGGTTAATGTAAGCCTCCAGGCAATGAATGTAAGATGAATGAATGTAAGTCAACGCACATATATATATTGTGTATGTGTATGTGTGTGTGCGTTTGAAGCAGACCTCCCAGGGTATACGTCCGTGGTACCAGGCATGGCTCTTCAGGTTGGTGCCGCTCAGCTTCAGCTCCTCCTCCAGCTGCTTCCTCAATTTCTCCGAAGGCGGCTCCAACCAGAACTTGTCTTTGGAGAACTTAAAGGTCATCACGTGCACGAAAAACAAACACAGAAAACAATAAAATGAGTTTAGATTGACTTTGGGTTGAAATCGCAGAGGTGTCCATTGTCTGTTAGATTTCTGCTGCTTCTTTCCACTTTCCTGCCATCAGTCAAAACAAACCAGATTCCTCTGTTTTCTTAAGAAAACTGCTGGAAATGTTTGTCCTGTGAGAGAAAGGGTATTGTGGGTAAATCTAGTGAAGTGCAGCCTTCTGAGCTCTGTTTTTGTGTGAATATGTGTGTGCGTTAAGTGAGGACAGAAGGGGGATGAGGAGGGAGGGGGATGAACAGTTCTGGCATTCCCACACTGGTGGCATCCACAGTGGCGGCACCAGGGGCCCAAGACCCAGAGCCATGCTGGAGTCTTGGCCTTGTCGCCGTGGCAACGTCATTGTGCGATGGGGGTCATCACTCAGTGGCGCTTTGTTTGACACGTCTTTGTACAAACGGCGATACTGTATATCAAGAGTTTGGACCAACAACAGGCTGGGAATGCTTTTGTTTTGGGAGACACACACACACACACACACACACACACACACACACACTGTTATTACACTGTTATATAGGTGACATGTTTTTTTCTCCCTTCCACCTCCCACCCTTCTCTTTTTGACAGAATGGTTTTTCCCATTGGACCGCAAATCAAGGGCTGGGCACCGAGCCAGGACCACTTCAAAACAAAGTAGGAGTTTGTGTGTATAAATGTGCGTGTGTGTGTGTGTATGGATGTGTGTGTGTGCATGCATGGGGAAAAGAGAGGAGGGGAATGACCTGGAACCCCTAATGAATAGCTTTAATTTCATTAGCATTATCGCTCATTGCCAGCTTGTCCCATTCAGACAAGTGTGTTTGTCAAGTATCAATTATAAGTCAATGAACTGGAAATTGTCTCGTTCTCTGTGTCTCTTTCCACCTTTTTCCAGGCAGAGCTGCCGGCTGAATCGAGGCCGCTGCGGTTACCAACAGCAACAGTAGCAGTTTCAGAGTATTTCACCACAGAGGACTGCATTCCCCAAGCCCTTTCTGTCACCCATCCTGATTGAATTAGAGTCTGCGTGCTGTGTGTAAAGGATCACAACAGCCAACTGAAACAGGTTTGAATTAAACCTTTACTCAAAATGGTGCCACTGCTGGAGACAGAAATTATCTTGTCTGACAAGAGGAAGCGAGAAAAGCAGCATTGCTGTAAAAGGAAGTCACACATAAACAAGATAAGAGTGTTAGAAATGCAAGCAGATGTGTAAAGAGGAACCTTACCTTCACATATTCTCCACCGCTGTCCTTCAGGTCCTGCAGACTGAAAAATAAATGCAACAGTAACTTTAAACTCTTTCCATGCATGCATTTTCTCAATTCTTGCATGTTCGGACATTACATACAGAAGCACTTTCAAATACCATTCTTCTCTGTATCCATAAAGCCATTTTTGTTTCTAACAACAAAGCTAAGAGTCTAGAGTCATGCTAGTGAGACTTAACTTCAGCTAAGTGATGACTTCAGCATGGCAACATGATGCTGAAGTTTGACTATAGACTGTATATAACCCACAGGTTTCTTAACTTCTTAAACTCCACAACAACCTTGGTATATGAGTATATCTCTGGGCCTGGAAGTTGCAGAGATATACTCATTCATTTTGGATAAGTCATTTCCAAGCAGAGGCCTAAAAAGAGGCTCAGAGAGCCCAGCCTCTGCCACCTCCTGGTAAATTTAAATTTAAAAATGGGCAAAGACATGGCTCATGGGTGGACCTGAAGGCTGAATGACGGCATTCAAACAAGCCATCTGTAACAGCATCCACCTGTAAATCAAAGCTGCCATGCTGGTAATTATTCATAACTTGAAGCCTTAATATAATTTAAACAGGTAATTTATATAGAAATTCAAACTCAGTACAGTTGTCAAGCAGGGAACACAACCAGTCATGTCTGCAATGTGAAGCCAAGGCAGAAGTGCCAAAACTGCTGTTGCTCATCCACTTGTGACTGGCTACAGAGCATGTTAGTCTCCATAAGTCCCCATATTAAAATGTTGAGCAGAAATAAACATGATTACAGCCTGGTACAAACAGTACACAACAGTTCTGGTCTCTATAATTGATTTTCCCGTTCATGACAACTGTGCTGAGGCAGAATTTCTATTTAACTCATATGTTCAAATTATATAGGATTAAAGTTATGCATAATTAACAGTGTAGCCACTTGAATTGAATATGTTATAGACCACAGTCCCATTAAGACATCTTGATTAATGCTTTCGTCAGAATTTCACAGTAAACTGCGTCATCATGACTGTGTGGGTGTGGTTTGGTCAAATTTGACGGATGGTGACTTCTTCCTGGTAACATAAGCAAACAACGCAACTATAATCAAATTCATACATTACTCATTTCTGGTTGGTGTGCAGGAATATTTGACATCACCTTTTCCAAAAGCACTCAAACTTTAAACCAGAAACAAGCAAATACAGAAACAGTCATTGTTTCCTTTCTGTATGAAAATGCATCCCTTTTATGAAAACAAAAATTACAAATGGGAAGTTATATGTCTTTGAGCTTTCCTCACTTTTTCACAACCCTGCTTCCGTTCTTACAAATAAGGTCAACTAACATGTCCTGAACACAGGACACACATAAATGAACCCTTCAGCTTCTCATCTCAGTCTATTCCATTAAAAGATTCTGTTGTGGATAGTGTTAGCAGTCGGAGTAGCTGGGTACTGTTGAAGTTTAACTGAAACTAGTACCGATTCTTGCTGGGTTTTGGTACCAAAATTACTAGTTTTTAGTACCTTGTTTTGAAAGTTATTAAATGATAAACAGCCATACAAGAACTTAAAATGTTGATTTAAATCTATCTGTCCAGATAATTTTATGGATAACGCTAGCATCCCTCAAGTCTTCTGGGCACCATGAATATCTGTACTATTTCACGGTAAGCCATCTCATAATTGTGGAGTTATTTCACTCTGGACCAGCAGAAGCGGATATTTGATATCAGACTATTTGATGCCAACCAACTGTTTTTGATACTCTGTCCTGTTGCGCAACTTTCTGACAGTCATAGCATGTTAATCCTACACCACCCAGCAACAGCTTGCAACACAACAAACCTCCCCAGGATGGATGGGGAGTATTTCTACTGCTGTCTGATTCCTCATATCTGCCAAAGGAGACTGAAGCAAAGGAAACTTCTTTTTCTCCCTGATGTCCACACACGCACCAGCTGGCTTCTCACCAAGTTTGAAGGCTCTGGGAGTCATAAAACTCAGCTCTGCACCGGAGGGGGGGGGGGGGGGGGGGGGGGGGGGGCAGCACGGACACTTTCAACTGACATTAGAAAATGTGAAAAACACTCAAACTGCAGTTGCATGGTTTCTTTCTGACAGCAGTGATGGGTTGTGTCAGTGAAACTGCGTGTCAGCAAATGTTTTTTTTTGTTCCGGTCACTCTGCTCTTCCTCAACATGCTGCATATTTCCATGAGTAATGTCAAGGGAGGTGACCTCTTGTTCCCAAACACAAACTCTGAGAGCAGACAGCAAACACACACACAAACAGATGTGAACGCACAAGTAACACACTGTACTAAAAAAACACCAAAAGCTATGTTCACAAACCTTATGTAGTCGACTTTATGCGACTTTGTGCTATATTCTACTTGTATGTATATGGATCTAAATGATTTCAGGATTAGGGCAAAGCCAGTGTTACTCCCTGTAAGGTTGGAGAGGACGTGCGTGTATTCATTTCTGTTTTCTCTAAACAAGTTTTGATTTCCTGTTATCGTTAAATATTGCAATGAGTTTTTCACGTCACATTGTCTAAAAATAGACATGTTGAAAAAATGCCTTAATTTCTTTACTTAACTCCCACAATTTATATAAAAGCTGATTCTATGAGTAGTGTAAATCCTGGTAGTTCAGGGCCGAAATGTGATAAAATTGCTGTCTGTCTGAAAAGTCGACAGGATGCAGTGTGAGGTAACAGTACGCCATGATTTCACACGCGTCAAGAGGCCGGCAGTGTCTGCTCACAGACAGAAACCAATGGGCGTGGGTGTTTTGACGCAGATTTATGCACAGC
Organism: Nibea coibor; assembly: GCA_023373845.1. NCBI lineage: Eukaryota > Metazoa > Chordata > Actinopteri > Sciaenidae > Nibea > Nibea coibor. The sequence goes on along the minus strand of CM041737.1, from coordinate 7,766,192 downwards.
TTCTACACAAATCTGTGTGTAGTGTGTAGCAGTAGGAGGTATATGGCGGTACAGTTTATGACTGCAACCTTGTCGCCTCAGCCTTAGTTAGTTTGGCCATTCAGGGCTACTGTAAAAACACGTCAGTTCAATGTGCCAGACAAAGAGCTACCACAATTTCTGCAGATGTAAAAGATATATTACATTATTCTAATGTAATAAAAAATATATAATAATGTATAAATATATTGTTGTCAACTAGGGTTAGCTGTGTTTCTGGTATGCCAATGTATCAGCTGTTAGCTGTGCAGCTACATAGCTTGACTAACCCTACAAGTAATGCCATCATCAACAACTTCCAGACCTGGACATACTGTGTGTTTTCATGCCTCTGAAAACTGACAGCGGTTTGTACATGGACAGGACAGTTTCACAAACGTCTTCATTAAACAGGCAACTTGTGCAGTAGTTGAACTCACGCAGGCTTACTCTTCATAGTTACTAAGGACAGCTGTGGCTATCACTGAGGCTAGGACAGTGAACCACAGTGAACCTCTCCACTGTGTGTTTCTACAACGTTGGCTGCAGAAACTTTTCTCAGAGCCCAACAAGAGAAACTCCCTTCGCCTGGGGGCTGCACTCCCCAAACCAGCATCAAATTTTACAGCACTTCCTGCTCCTTCAGCCAACACGTATTACACCACTGCATGAGACACACTAATAACATCCACACACATACAGACACTATGGATCAAAGCTCACAGAATAACCCAAAACAAATGGGACGCCACAAACGCATGCAGTCAGAGCAGAGCCTGTTGCGGTTTACTACAGAGAAACAAACACAAAGCGGAAAAAGAAGCGGTCAGTGATCCAGCTTGACTTTTTAAATGAAGGTCAAAGTAACTTCAATAACCACTTCTGCCCTGACTTATTCATAAACTGGAAAGCAGAACTACCTCTGAGCATGACAGCACAATGAGCGCCGGAAATCACCTACTGATGAGAATCTAGTCTGGCAGTGACCATCAAATGCAGTCCAACTCAACACATCACATCTGTGGTTAAATGTGGGCAACTAAAAGTACATGGTTTTATTTTCATGTGACAGTTCAGAGTAAAGTGAGACACGGAGGGATTCAACTCTGATACCCTCAAAGGAAAATACAGTATTTTTGAAATTTTCAAGATGTTTTGCGCAACATGCAGCAGTTCCCCTCATCCTACCTCAGTATGAAACTTCTGGATCAGATTGAAATCTCAAATATGTACTTTGTATATGTTGCCACTAGAATAGATGCTGGATGTGAAGCTATTCGGAGTCTGTCAAGCTTAACAGATTACGCACATTCTGTTTTAATTTACAACTCCATGGAACAGGACCCGTGGTGTCTGTATATATAAAAGTCTATATAAAACTCTCATAAGTTGATTACACACCAATAAAAAACTAAATACATTTATGCATATTATATTCCATTTCGCCATATTCTGTAAATAGAGCCCCCTAAATCGGACACAGTGAAAATAATCAGCCTAAAAGCCTAAAATGTTTCTTCTGCAATGACTCTGCCGTGCTTTTGCAGTGCAGTCAAAGGTCAAAGTCAGGTGTAAATCAGGTCACATTAAAACAGCTAGTATAATACGCTGGAACAGACAAGTTGAAATGAAACAGGCTGCATCTCTACCAGAAAAAAAAAACATATCACTATTCTGACAGAAACCACAGCCGTATCACATTCCTCGTCTTATACAATTTCAGATCTACTTTCAGATTCAGTCTGCACACAGGCACTTAAATAGGCAGACTGTAGATCAGCCTGGCAACACACTGACTTCAAAGTGGACGAGTTGTTGTAAACGTTTTAGTACACGGGGAAACTTTTCATGTTTATGGCACCAAACTAACTTAAAACATGTGTGCTACTGCTCTAAATGCATCACACACAGACAACGTGCAAGAAAAGTCGTTCAAAGTTCAAATATTAAGAGATGAAATGACATTTCTCACTGATAAATGACTCTTGGAGCAGTGTAACAGAACACAGATGACATAACACACAGACATTCTTCTTCATGATGATGAAGATGCAGTGCTGCTCAGATAAACCTCAGCAAAAACACGGTGCTGACGTCGTGTTGTATTACTCACTAAGTATTCCTGCTCTTATTAATATTCTCACCTTTTCTCTCCCTCCCCGGAGCGGACTGACCGACCGTTAACATCCCCAACTTCACACATCTTGTCCCGCACAGCCCAGCGCGCACTGCCGCTGAGCTTCAACCAGCCGGACTGACTGAACCACAGCGGACATACAGGGAGAGACTGCGCATGTCCGCTGATACAACGGCCGTAAATTATTATGACTTTACTATAAATATTGCATGTATGTATTCTTGTAGTGTTATGACTTAATACCATATGACTGTATCATGATTTTTCTTGCTTTATTTTTCAAATTTCCTCTCATAACATTAGGACTGAATGAAAAAAAATAACAAAAATAAATGTTATATTTTTTAGTCAAACAATATTTATGATATTATTTAATCAAGTAACCTGTCATTGCATTAAAGGAGTATGTGTTATTGTTAGGTAGGCCATATGCTAGCATCAAAATATACTTGAAGTATTAAAAATACTCACATACAATGTATGTTTTTGGATTGTAATTACTGATGTAGTCATGTGTTCAAAGCTACAGTTGGTGTGAAGCTATCTTAAATGAACTTATATGCTTCCGGGCAGCCAGTTAATTTACACCCAGGGATTATTTTAACCCTTAATAAATCCATTGTTGATTTTATTTTGAAAAACTCTTGAACATACATACTTCTGAACATACATCTTGCAGAGGAAACAGGTTTATATAGTTGACCCGCAGCTCCGACTTTAGACTAAAAAACCAAAACCAAAACCCAGACTATTTTGGGGGGGCTGTCACTGCATCTTGTAAAAGTGTACTAATCATTGTTCTCACCTGTCTATGCTCTCTGCTTCCAAGCTGTTTACAGCTTTTGTGGTTTCCTGTGTACTCGTGTTGACCCGTTGCCTCTCTGTTTGGTTGTCCACGTGGCTGCGAGCTGCTTCAGTTACTGGGTCCATCTGGACGTATACATCCTGCGGCAAAGCTGTTTGTCCACTAGTTGCCATGTTTGAAGGCTCTTTTTCAGGTTCATCAGTTACTAAAGCATCTTTGCTCTGTGACAATGCTTCCTGTCTCTTAATAGGGTCTGCTGAAGGATCATTGGAGCAGTTTTCAGATGCTGAGGTCAAAGGTGAAGCCCGTCTGGCTGCTGGCGTGGCAGGCAGCGGCCGGGCCAGTGGAGAAACAGGTAGAGGGCAGTCAAGACTGGTCAAACTGAGGCTAGACAGGGCACCGAGCAGAGGGGAGTCTCGGACATGTTCCCCCGTCTTTGACTGGCTCCCCCCCTCCTTCTCCTCCTCTTCCTCCTCCTCTTTCTTCTTCTTCTTCTCCTTCAGCCCCTTGCAGCTCTTCTTCTTCTTCTGGTTGCGGGGCACAGTACCCACATGTGTGTACATTTCAGTGGAGCAGGCATAACCGGAGTTGAGGGGGCAGGACCCCATGTCATCCACTGATTGGTCCCCCGCTGCTGATTTAATACTATAGAGGGTCCCATCATGCTCTGTGGCTGCCTTGGTGTTGGCCTTGTCTGATGGGCGGCGGATGGAGAGATTGGTGAAGCTCCCAAACCATTTCATACCTGAAGAGTAGGACAGAAACATTCCTTTATTAACATCATTGGACATCATTTTTTGAATCAGTCAGTATGTAAATGAAACTTGATAAGGCGGCGAAACATGTATCTGTTTGACACAAATGACAAATACAAATCAAAGAAATTCACTTTCTCCACTGTTCCTCACTTCATTCATTCTTGTATGTTTCTTAGACAACTGCATTTACACTCCTAGAAACTTACATCAAGTCACTAACTAGAATAACAGTCACAAACAGTGTCATCAGAAAAAGTTTAGATCAGTATGGCTCAGTATCCATTAATGTATCGACCTGCTTATTCCTGCTCAAGTGTCGTGGTCTCAGTCAGATAATTGAGTCATGTTATTATGTCGTCAATTAAAGACAATTAAAGAATAACGTGGGACCTTTAAGTCACACAGCAGCTGCAAACATTTAATTTTCACTTTGTCCCGTGAAAAGCAAAAATGTTTTCTTTGGCTCGGAGTCATCTGAGGAATGTTGTTGTTCCCTCATCTGCTGAAACTCTCATCGTTTCTGTTCTAAACTGCAGCCCCCTCAAGCTCTCAGCAGTGTTTGATTATCTTTCTGCCCCAGGGACCTATTAGACTGTGAAAACACTGATGGATATTTATTTCCTCAGCTAAATATAGACTAATGATTTTGAGAAATAGAGAGAAGGGAGAAGGAGATGCAAAGAACCGGCTTCTTTTTTTTCCACATTGAAGCTATGTTACAGATTCCTGACAACTCTTGCAGAATCATGGATTTGGTAACAGTTCCTGCGATACAAAGTACATCAGTAACTTTAAAAAATAACCTTGCAAGCAATTTTTCATGTGCTATTGCATAATCTACATGCTCAATAATTAGATGAAGAGGCAGATTATAAAACAGCACATATCTGTCCCATTAATAGGTTTCTGCCTAATTAACCAATTAAACAGACAGGAATGTATAAAATATATATAATACTAGGTACTGATACGTAGTTAGCGTATTACCTACAGTAGACAGTCTATAAGTTAACTTTAGCTCAGTCTGTTAGCTGGACTGCCCAGACTGTGAGTTCAGAATACCATGGCAGCGTTAGTGTTTGCGTCACAGGCGTTCTGGACCTCTGAGGAAATGCTACAGAGGAGTGCCAGAACCGGAGCTGGGCTAGCGGGCAATGTAACTGGGCTCAGCAGAATCTGTGGACAGAGACTAAGAGTCCAACAAGGATGTTGACAGAGGAAACAAAAAAGTGAAGAGCGACCATGTAGCCGCAAGAGTGAATCTTGTGGTGAGGGCTTTGTGAAATAACACTGAGCTGGGCTTCTAGCTGTTGGACTAGTAAATGACATTAGCTGGCTGCTGTGTTTCTCTCCATATTTACGACAGAAGCATGGCACTAAATCGTAGATTTTTATGCAACTCTGCTTTAACAAGCTGACTTTTAGTAAAGAACGAAGCCCTAAAATAGTAACATTTATTGGCTGTGTGTTGCCATCATGCTTTATTAAACGTCCGAAACTGCTTCACAACATTGAGAAATTATTTATATACAATTACATGTGTAATTGTAATTGTAAGAAATAACACAATGCATAAGATTGTTGGATGTTCTCCAATGCAGCCTGATAGTCTTTTACAGGTGGATGCCTTTGAACAGCTGTTCTACTGATATTTTTCTTTTTTGCCTTTTTGGTGCAATTTTCAATCTAAGAAATCAAACTTCTTTTTGGCAAAGCTCTTTTCATGTTTTACTTGTTCAAATAATCAACTATCTACATCACTTTTCAGTACGTTTTCATTACTATATTTTAATTATTGTTGTTGGTAATACTAAAAAACATCAAACAACATTTAGCATCCTGCACACGTTGCTGTTTCTGTATTTAATGAAAACGTCCACATTTTCAGTTTACTTCCTGCCTCTGAAACTGATAGAGAGAGAGATTAAGCCGTTGATCAGCGAAATGAAAAGTTATTTCCTGATTGTTTCACAGCGGCTTTATTAAGCCCAAATACACACAAATATAGGAGCAGCAACACCAGCCATCACACACACATTTTTCTTCATGAATGACCTCTGAACTCTAAATGACAGAATCTATCGTGGCGAACTCTGTGATCCATGATTATGCTTCTTGAATAAATTGGGTGACCTTATTGTCCTGTTAGCAACCAAGCTAAGCTAACAGGCTAATGAGCTGAAGACACAATAAATTTCACCGCATGCTACTTCCAACAACATCCCACTAGTTCTCCTCCCTTTGGGCAAACAACAGTCACTATATGCATCAAAATAGGTAGGTAATAGTGTAAGTTTTTCATGTTTTACTGAAAAACTTACTACTTCCGTTATTATGTTTATGCCAGCCTCCTAAGATTATGACCATATGACCTTTAATTTTCTTTTAAAGGAAGTGAGACTTGCAGTTTCCCCCTGCTTCTTGTATTTGTGCTAAGCTAGGCTAACCACATTCGTCTCTAAAGGTTTCTTTAATTGATAAACGTCCAGTCTAATAGTTCCATAGTACCAGTGTCAAACATGCATCTTTTTTTTAATGGATAAGTTTGAACTGACTTCCACCCAGACATTCAGATCAGCAGTCATGATTCAGAAATATTTTTTTTTATCAGTTTAGGGGAACCATAATAGTGAAAATATCAACATGGCTCTAAAATGACTTTTCAGTGGGTGCAGTGCAGCAGCACAGTGTATATTTAAAGTTTCCAGCCTGTTTTAAGGTCTGACTGAACTGAATGAGCAGCCTTTAGATGCATCATGGGTGAAATTCCAATTTAAATAGTGAGTAACTATGGAGTCAAACAGAAGAAGAAGAGAAGCACAGTGTTTCTGCTGTCCTGCCAGACATTAGCTATCTTTTCTTAGCTCAACTCTGTGCTAAACTCTGCTCTCAGCCGGGCTGCTGTCCATTCAAACCACACAAAGACGCATCTATGCTTCATTGACAATGGACCAAAAACTGTTTGTAAGTGGAACAGTGAACAAAGAGCCAACGCACACACACACACACACACAGGCAGTTTAACAAGTGTCAATAGATTACATTCTTCCAGGATTACACAAATAAACTTGCATCAGTGAGTATGACTCATCATGTAATACATTTGTTTTAACTAGAATTAATCTTCAGTGCTGGAAAGTAACATAAAGTATATTTACTCATGTATTGTACTCAAGTACATTTCTGGTGTCTCCTTTTACAGATTATGAAAAAACTATTCATAATGATGCTGTCCCTGTCAATGATGCTAAATCCTAATGAAGCAATACAACGCTATGAATTGAAAACTGAAAATATTTATAAAAAGTCAGCCATTCAAAATCCTATCTAAATAAAAAACATAGAAGAATTATCAGTTACATTTATTTGAATATTAAAAGTATTAAACCACTTTAGTACACACATACATACTACTACATTCAAGTGTGGAGCTTGTTTTAACTCCTTCATACACAGTTCAGTCGTTTAGTTCAGCTGTTTACGTTGGGCCTTACTACTTCCCTTCTCATTAAAACAAAGTTTTTACATTCAAAAAGTAAAAGTACAGAAGTATTAGCAGCAAAGCATACTTATAGTACTATATGTAAGTATGAGTACTGTTGCTGCTGTTTATGCAGTGTTCACGTAAATAACCCAAGTACTTTAATACTTCTATTTCTTCTATACTGACCTATTTATTCTTGCAGCACACACGAAACAATTAATAACTCCTCTAAATTAAAGATATCCACTATCTGTTTTTTTTGTCATACAAGGACTTTAATACTTTTTGTACATCTTATAAAATTCTACAAGCAGGTCACGTTTCTCTAGTGATAACTTGAAGAAATAATCCCCCTTATATCTTAAATAATATACAACAGCATCGTAAATTAAAATATAACTTACTCAGTTTTCGTTTGTTCATGTTTTAGACGTTGAATTCAAAGACTTCCTGACACATTTGCTCACAGAAATCGGTCATATCAACTGTATCTTCCACTTGTTGCTGCAGTGTGTCAAGTCAGTCTCATGGTCTTTACTCAACACAGTGAAGCTGCTTCCTGTCTTCTGAAGACAGCGGAAGTGTTTTGGGGTGAAATTCAAAGCAGTTTCATGCAGTTTATGTTCATGTTCTGACTTCTCTCTGGAAATGTGTCAACCAGGAGTCACTGAGAATGTTTTGCAAAGATTATTTTTTGGCAGGACTGAATTTAAAATGTCTGCTTGAAGGCCAGAAAAAGTATTTTTTATACATAATAATAATTAATTCTGAATGGCAAAAATGGACAGTGACTTAAATTTAACACATTTAACGCATAGATTTTAGAAATACAACATGAGTCAATTTCTGTTTTACCAGCCACACCCTTAGATACCAAAAAATCAGGACTTAAAGGGAATAAAAAACATATGCTGTGTGTATACTGGATGTATTTGGATGTTTCATATTTGATTTATCTTGTTAACTATTCATTCAAGTAGACTGATGAATGGAAATTTCCCCCAGCTTGAAGAAGGTCATCTAACTGATCTGAAAGCAGAAAAATCCCCCAAACTGAAAATAGAGCAATAACATTAAACATGAAACATTTCAGTGTGATGACGTGGTCACACACATTAAGATGTCAAAAATCTACATGGCTGACAGTTTTACTTCATGTACTTGTTCATTTTTACTCACTTTTGCTTATATTCAAAAATCTTTCAACTGTTTATTCAGATTGTGGCTCTGATTTCTGTGAAGAAATAAATTATTATGTCAAACTGATTAACATTTTTCTTCTTCAATATAAAAATATGTAAATAATTGCTGTTGGTGCTTTTTGCTATGTCAAACTCAATATTGCAATTTGAAAGTATAGTCTGTTTAGTGGAATGCTTTTTTTTTTTTTTTTTTTTAGCACAAATTGCTCCATGAAGAACATGCAGAACAAGAGCACATTTCTTTTCTCCCTCACCTCCTTCCTTCAAAATAAACACACAATAATAAAATGAGCACAGAGCCAAATCTGTTTTTCTTGAGAGCTTGAGAAACTAATAAGAAATCAATATTCAGGGGGAAAAAGTGATGCAGCCATTAAAAGACACAGCATTTCCATAAGAAAAACTACACTTTACCACAATTTCACTTCCTGTTTCAGTTCTTGAAATCATTGGGTGTGGTTCAAATTTTGGTTTTACTGACTTTTGTCTCACTTTTATGGTAACACAACAGGATCCCCCACAGAATATTTAAGGGAAAAGACCTGAGGTTTGTCTTTTAGTTATTTCAAAAGATAGAGGACCTTGACTGTAAAATAATCTCTACTATGTCACGAATCCATGTGTTTATGACAAATAAATGTGAATAAAATTGTAATTAAGCTGCTCATGACTACTACATAATGTAAAAACTGACAAAAAGTCATTTTAATTTTGCCCAGAAACTGTGGGCAAGTGTGGGTAGGCTCCTCTGCCTCGCTGCCATTGCTGCTGACATGTTTCCTCACTGTAAATGATGCTGAATGTGGGCTCTCTTTTAACAGACAGAACTACAGAAAAAGAAAACATGTAACCACAGCAGGAGGGCATTTATCACTCGCCAAACTCGGTAGGTGGAAGCACAGGGCTGTCAACCTCTTGCAAAATTTCCTGCCAGCGTTTCCTGGTGAACGAGAATCTCAAAACCAGAGCTGATTTGTATAGTTCAACTAAACCACACAGTAAACTTTGTTTTGCATGTAGTTTCACTGAGATTTAGGTCATTCTTAGAAATGACGCAGACACACTGCATCCAACAACAAACACTCACTGAGTATGAATTCAGACATTTGATCTTTTACTCAGTGGAGTTTATATCTTCATATCTTTTGCATAAGTAAAAGTCCCAGCAATCAGCAGCTATACCGTTATACATTTGTCTGATTATACTTACAGAACATAGTTTCATATGTTGCCCCAGTGTGTTTTTAGTACTTTTACTTAAAATACCTGCATACTTCCTGGCCTCAGTGCTACCATGTGAATATTGTTAGTATTAATGTTGTAGCTGGCCGAGGCAGATTAAAATACTCAAATAAAGTGCAAGTGTATCAAAAAGTTCTTAGTACGTTACTTTCCGTGACTGCCTGTCGCGGGTGTGATACTGTGTGCAGCTGGCGGTCGTGACTGACTTTCTGTTTGCAACATATAACAGTTTGTTATGTCATCTGAACAAGGACGGCTCTGAGTCACATCAGATGAATGAAGACTGTATGTACCAAGTAAGTCATGTTACTGTATTTAAAAGAGCTCTGAGCCCGTAACATCAGTCAAGGTCAGTTCACACAAGTCACAAAAACGCAGCTCAGTCAGTGATGATGAATTTATCACAGCTGCGATCTTATTTATCAGACCATTTATGTTTGAGCTTCAAAATCCCACAATAATAAATAAAATATCTTTGCTGCGTGATGTTCTACACAACCTGCTCTCTACCTTTCAAAGTAAAACCCCCAAACTCAGTATTTTCTTTATGATTTAAGTTCCATTGATTTATCTTAATTAAACTCTTATAGTGTTTTTCAGCCTAATGAGATTATTATACTATATAGGTTATAATTCATATACAGAACCATTCAAAAGTGTGGACACACCTTCTCATAGATGTTTTTTTGAAATATGAAATTATATGGCAAATAACAAAGTGTAAACAAAACAAAATATATATTAGACTGAACTTGATTATTTCCTTAAGTCTGCACTCATCCCAAACCAGCTTAGTTGGGTTTAGGTCTGGTGATTGTGGAGGCCAGGTTGTAGCAGCGCTCTCCTTCTCAGTCAAATAGCCCCTTCTTGGCCTGCAGGTGTGTTTGGGGTCATTGTCCGGTTGAAAAACAAATGTTGGTCCCACTAAGCACAAACCAGATAGGATGACATGTCGCTGCAGAATGCTGTGGTAGCCATGCCGCTTGAGTGACTTGAATTTTGGAAATGATGGACTGTCGTTTCTCTTTACTTAGTTGAGTGGTTCCTGGCATCATGTGACATGTTTTCTTTTATTTACACCTGTTCTGTTCACCACATAATTCCATATTTCATAGTGTTGATGTCCTCTGTGTTAATCGAGGATGTAGAAAGTAACAAAAATAAAGAGAAAAACACTGAATGTCCACTCTTTTGACTGGTACTGTATAAAAGTAAAACCACTGATTATGCTGCATGCCCAATCAAAAATCATATAGATTACATTATCAGATTATAGGAGGTGATGCATACTTATGTCCATCACTATAATGTTGCAGCTGTCAAAGGTAAAACACAAGTACTTAAGTACAATACTTAAATATATGGACTTCATTAGATTCCAGCACTGGAAATCTATGTGTATATTCATACTTTCCTGTCCAACTTTATATTTAAAAACAAAAGTTTTAATCACTCACTGTGTAATGACTGTATCCTGCCTGTGTCTCTGGTTTTGGACACTAGGTGGTAGCAGAAGTCCAAATAGGGAGGGAGAGACCAGCGGTTAAAGATCACACTGTGTTCTACTTCTGCCTAAGTATGAGCAGAAACATGTACTCAATGATAGATAGTGTGTTAAAGTAGTGCTTTAGTTCTTGGAGAGTTTAAACTGCATCGTATTATTGTTACAAAACCAACTGTGAGTGCGTGGTTCGACCCATGCTGCTCTTCTCTAGGCTGAGAAAAAATTCAAGGTTCTTCAATTTCATTGTAAGAACCTCAAAGGGAAGCACAGAGCTCATGATATTCTTGATTCAATCAATGTAATGATTGAATTATGATATATCAAGTATTTTATAAATGTTGCCATGACCCTGATCATGGCAGGATTCATTAGATGAACACACGCTGTACAAGTATGTATAGATTTGTACATTCAGTTCATTTTCAAAGGGAACCTGCAGCGAGAGAATAAGGACCATAAAATACAGCTTATGGTGGAATAAAGAAAAAGCAGTTATATAAGCAGAAGAATAAAAAAATAAAAGAATGTTCAGTTGGATTTTTAGATTTGAGATTTAAAGAGCTGAGCTAAACGGACATATTCTGTGCTTGATGAAATCAGAGTGAAAATACTCTGTGGCCCCTCACCTCCATTTACATCTGAATGCAGATTGATCAAGGAACAGTTTTGGCCTTCACACGGCATTTAATTTGCTACCGATTCATCAAATATATCTGTTATACTCCTGCATTCAAATTGAATGGGAAGATGTGTCCGCACTTTTGACTGGCACTGTATCTTACATCTACTCACTCTCTCCTGCCCTTTGATTACCATCTATTTACATATCATCTGATCATAGGTATTAAACCGTGTTAAAGTGTTTCGTTTTAAGTTAATCAGTGTGCATGCTTCTATAAATTCCCGGCAAACCTCTAAACTGTATTGTTACTTTCCACCGCTGCCTGTAGGTGGAGCAACAGTTTGAAAGATTTTTTAACAGTGATCAAACAACACATCAAAATCCTCAGATTCTGGTTCAAATGAGTCCTGATTGGCACATTTCCTGATAATTAGTAATCATAACAGTCTTGACAGCCCAGGATCAGCTGATGAAATGAGTCCAGCTCAGGAAAAGATAAGTCGAACAGCAGATATTTAAAACTTGGAAGCAACCCCTCAAGTATTTTGTGATCGCTGGAGGACTTTCCTGTCTGAACCATCTGCCAGTAAAGAAACACGACATCTGACATGTTGTCAAGGTCTCTTTTACCACAAATAAACGTGAAGAATATGAGGACATCTGGCTGATCAAATTAAAATGTGTCCCTCAACTAACGGCACCATCTGGCCCACTAAGCTGTAAACTCGCTAATTTATAATGTTTTTTTTTTCACTACACTCAAATGAATAAACGCTAAATCACTGCACATTAATTAAACACACGTTGTCACTTTCCTGTGGCATTTGGCTAAAGTGATTCTGAATGAAATACAGGATCAGATCCTGATCAGTCACAGAGGATTATGGAATGAAAGGAACATTATTCATGGCCTGAGTCCATCCTGATCCACTCTCTCCCCTTTCATTACCTTCTGTCTGCTCTACCCACTATATACCCTATATAGGGTACCTGCATACGTACACACTGATGAAGGCCAAATAGCTGAAAACGTTGTGAATAATGCCAGATGGATATTTTTAAAGAGAAATTTCATAGAAAATGGTTTCAGAATTGTACACTGACATTTGTTATGATAGCTTAGTCAACCACTTTGCTAACTGTCAAACATCAAGCAGCTGCAACAACCCAAGACATAGCAACCAATATTATTAGTCCAACAAAAAGAAGCCCAGCTTGGTGTTTTTCAGCCTGTTATTTCATTTAGCTCTTGCCACCAACTCCAGACAGCAATGTCCAGAAGCCTCTTGCATGGTCACTCTCTCCTTCTCTCCTATTAGTTTCCTCTGTCAACATCCTCTTCTCTCGCCTCTGCCATTTTATCCATTTCATCCGTGACATTGCCTAGTTGCCCAGCTCTGGTTCTGGCACAACACCAACTTGGCTCCCTTTGCATTACTTTACGCTCTGGGCCTGAAAATCTCTTTCCTCCCAACCACCTGGTCCAAAATGCCTATGGTACAAACACTAACACTCCCCCAGTGCTCCGAACTCACAGTCAGACAGCCCAGCTTATAAACTGAGCTAACATTAGCTAACAGCAGCCACAGTTTACAGGAAACTCTGTGATTCACAGAGAGTTGATTTGAGCATCCAGAGGACATCAGAAGGAAAACCAGAAAATATTTTTCTCCATAAAATATGATACAGTTTCACCAAAATCAGTGAAAAAGTTGGTAGTGTGCTCATACCGAGAGCATAAAGTTGCATAGTGCGAAATTATTCAAAATAAAAAGCAATTTTCTGGTTGAAAAGTTACATTTTTGTCAGCGCAACCCTGTTTTAAGTATATGCCACATTTAGATGGAAAGCTAGCTGCTGAAAACCCAGATGTTATATGTCAGTTCACTAGATTCAGGAGTTCTACTCCAGTGTTTTTTTTTGCAGCTGCCACCAAATGTTTGGACTTCAGTGCACTTGCATATTCGCACAGGAACATTCCAGGAAGTCCACTGTGAGGGAAAAGTCGGGGAAAAGACTTCACTTATCCCGAGTTCAGAGCTATATGGATGTAAAAGAAAATAAAAATTATAGTACATATTTTTCTTATTGTCAACACATTACCTGAAAATAACAGAACCAATGTGTTCATGCTTCTTTCAATATTCTGACTTCTGGTCTGTGAAACAGATTTTAACAAATGTACAATACATGCAAGGTAAAAGTTTATTTGTTTCGGTTGTAGATTATTCCTTACTTTTGTTTCTGCAATGATTACGTTCAGTCTTTAATTTCTGTCTTTAATGTCTACTATTGTTCCCTTATTTTAATCCAGCGATTGTGCTTTACATTTACTGAGCGAGTGAGTACCCTGACCTTGTGTGCCCAGTGACTGTCAGCCATGTTGCGCACTTACTTTGAAGCATTAATGAGCAACGCAAATCTCATTGTGAGTAATGACACAGAAACGTCATCGTGTTATCACATGCACTGAAATATTGACGAGCCATCGTTTTCGCTGTAACCGCTATCTAAGATATTTGCATCTGACTGATGAGCACTGCCAAACAGCCAGGATTGTTTACTGCTAACAAAAGCCGTAGTGCAGGCCATGTTTTGGGGGAAAAAAACACATGGGGAGAGGATGGGTAACCATCCAGCACTGTGAACAGTTTGTCACTATTTTCATCTCACTATGATCTGTGCCCAGTTTATTGCTTTCCTCAAGAGATTCTGTCTTTGTTTTTACATTCTGGAGGCCAGAAGAGGCAAGTTCAGCTCATAATTTCATCGCCTCTTCCTCTGTACTTTATTTGCTGAATACATCTCTACAGCTGTAATTCATCACCGCTCTATGGCTTTCAGGTAATTCCCATGTGATGCTACCTGTCTTAATGGCTGCCTAAAATAGAAGACTCATCACCCAGAAGTAGGCTACAGAGGATGTGTGTTTTCCCTCCTCCTGTTTCCTGAGACAATGTGTATGGCTGTTGTTTAAAGACAAATGAGGGTACATGAGTCCGTGCTGGATTCGATTTTTATGCTGTATATAATGTCATTCTGTGAGAGTAAAATACTGTATTTAACTGATCAATCATTGACTGTCACAAGCCATCCTGGACCAAGAGGATTTGGGATATGTTGTTATTATTGTCATCAGTTTAACTGGTGCTGTTGAGAGTAGAAATCAAGCAACAACCTCCATGGCTGTGAAGGTTGTGCAATTAACAACATGTCACTTAAATAGATAGAAGAAGAAGATATATATATATATATATATATATATATATATATATATATATATATATATATATATATATATATATATATATATATATATATATATATATATATATATATATATATATATATATAATATGACTATATATGACTATCTCTTTAACCAAACAGACAGATTTTTCTCTCTTGCATCCATCAGTCAGCAGCAAAAGGATGTGAGTGGCAGCAGTGACATGTATAAATCAGCACAGATGGACTGACACCAGCAGCAGCAGCGGCAGCAGCGGTGGCAGGAGGAGGAGGAGGTGAGGATGTTCAGTGTTGTGCTATTTTCTCTGGTCCTTCAGAGCTCACTGGGCAGTTTTAATTATAAATGAGTTATTTATAAGTATTGGCGCCGCTTTAATGATACATGAGAGCACAATGTGTATTGATGAATTGATCAGCTATTTTTCCACGCAGTTCACCAAGCAAGATGCTTGCAGCACTTTTGTGACCATTCCTTTCTGTGTATTTCCTTGCACTTCTATCTTTTTCTTCTATCTTCTACATTCTTCTATCTTCTACTTTGCACAGAACATAGGTGGACACCCCAAATCAGCCAACCAGCCAATTCTGTTCTTACATCTGTGTGTGTCTTATTGAAACGAGATCATTCTCAGCTGGTGCATTGCCATTTGCAATTAGCATACAGTAACAGCCACGTCTCTTAATTGAAGGAAAAACTGCCAAAAGAGTATATCATGGAGAAAGCAGTGAAATTGTTGCAAGGGATAAACTTGGCCCTTAAAGCATAAAAGCAAAATAATTTCTTTACTGAAGAAAGGTGGAAGCCAAAGAAGGTGCAATTTTCTGAATGCTTCCTCTGGAGTGATAATGGCAAAACTTAGGCTTGCGCTGCAATATCATCCAGCAGCGCTAGATATAAATTGTTTATCTACCCCTTATAGAACACAAATTACCACTGACTATTGGAGTTGGAGTACTGTAGGCGATTATTACAGGCATTAGTTAAGTTCAGCTGAACAGCGTTTCTGTCATAGCCACTCTGCATCTGTACACCTGTTCTTGTACAAAGTAACGTAACGTAAGTACGCTTCACAGCGCCACCAGGTGGTCACACTGTTAATAATGCATAATTTTAAGTGGCAACCAGTCTCAAGTGGCCATTTGAGAAACTGCACACCATCATCAACACACCAACAGCAGTTAAGCAGTGTACTGCTCTTTTGGAGAAGCGACATAAAGTAAAAATAGTGGGGATTTTTTTTTTTGTGTGTGTGTGTTACTCTTTTCTCTCCCTGAAAGAGAGAGCGAATGAAGATATTCAGTATATCAAATACTGATATACTATAATGAGGGAATATTTTACTTGGTCAATTAGATGCCTCTTTGATTTTATATCATATTTTTTTCACCATTTGTTTTGCTGTATGGGCTATTTATTATTTTCATATCTAGGCATAAGAACTCAAAATGGTAATTCTCCTACAGCCATAAAAATACAGAACTGTCTGGATGTATTAGTCCACCTCCTGTAAGCAGGTTGGGAGAAAAATTATATAATGAGCAGTTGACAAAGTTTTAGATTAGATCTGCTTTAAACTCTCCGGGGATTGACTAAGACGAGTAAATAATTGCAATAAGAGTGGGAGATGTAATGCAAGACGATAATTAATAAAGGCAGGAATTTAATATGAGACTGCGGAAAACAACTTTCAATCAATGGCTAAACTTCCCTGCAGATGATCTGTATAAACCTTGCAGAAAATCTTACAGGGAGTTTAAATATACTGTATATTTTGGATTTATGAAAGTTACTCCAGGGAAAACTCTGAATCTGAAGTCTGCATGCAGGATGTTCAAATGTACAGTATACAGTTAGATTCACCTCAGGTTCCCACAGTCATAGCCTTGAGTAGACTAAAAGAGGTGGTTTAACAAGCTACTTTCAAACACCAATGTGTTGTATAATAGTTAACATTAAGGGTCTATGTAACCCCATAACATCTAACATCTCATCTCAGCCTTTATTCAAGAAGGCCATCTATCGGATTATGAAGTCAAATGCATTTTGCACTGCATGGTCCATGTGTGTGGTGGGAATATTGTTGCTTGCTACAGCTTTGTATGCATTCAAAATATCCTGATATTTGACTTTTACAACACAAGTGAGGCATCACCAGTGATCTTCTGGGAGGCAGCCAAAGTAGTTTTGAGAGGAAAGATTTCATTTACATCAGCTAAGAAGACACTCAGACAACCAAACATATATAATTTAATCATCAAATTAAAGAGTTAGAACAGAACAGAAGCATGAAGGCCAGCAAGCTACAAACAATCTAATCCAAAACTTAATGAAGCTTAGAATATGAGAGAAATCAAAACTCTTTAAAGCCTGTATGAGTATGGCTCGGCCGAGGGCTTTCTGTGTGGAGTTTGCATGTTCTCCCTGTGTCTGCGTGGGATCTCTCCAGGTTGTTCTTCCCAGTAGTTGTTTGCCTGTATGTGATAGCTCTGTGATGAGCTGGTGACTTGTTCAGGATGACCCTGACCCTGATAAGCGGTTATAAAAAAAATGGATGGATAGTAAAACTTGGGACATGACACAGTCGCATATATCTTGGTTTAGGGTTAAAGTAGACTTATTTCAATGAAAGTTAGATTAAAAATATACAATCTCAGTGAGGGTCCTCAAGTATAGAAGCACAGACATCTGTTTACATAGCGCCATCTCTGTTTGTGCGTGTGTGTGTCAGCATTTCTTTATGTCCATGCACTGTAAGCATGTCTATGTTTCTGTGTTTCTGTCTGTGTACACGGTTGTGCACATGTTTTTTCCTGAGCTAGTGTGTGCGTGTGCATGTGTGTGTGTGTGTGTGAGACTGCAGATTCGTCTGACCTTGGACGCCCATTAAGCTGCTGGAAACACACAGCAGCTCATCAAATATTTACAGCTCCATCTATATCAGGATTTCATGTGGTCTTTCTTCCTCTGGCCTCGGGCTGTTGGCCGCGGGCTGCCAGAGAAGAGAAGAAAACACATCAACACCCAAGACCAGACTCACTATAAGCACATGAAATGCACTGCTCACACTTCAACCCATTATGAGCTGTTAAGGAGCCTTTCAGGGTTAAGACTTTGAACTTATGTCGATGTTGAAGTGAATTAAGTTCTGAAAATAGAATTTAAATGTGATTTGTTCTTGAAAATGAGAGATGTCTGTTTTAGGCAAGATTATTTTTTACAATGAATTAGTCTGATAATCTATAAAATATCAAAAAACGGTGACATATATCAATTGAATGAAATATCTTCCAGTCCAAGGTGATTCATTTTAGTTCTGTCTTGCCCAGCCAACAGACCCAAACTTAAAGATTTCCATTTCACAAGGATATAAAACAGAAGCAGTAACCATAGCTGGAACCAGACAAGATTTGCTGAATGGCTGTGCGGCTCGATATGTCAGTCTGTCCACCAAGCGAAACAGAATCAGCTTTATTGCTAAGATGCATAGCAAACATATTATGCAGGAAAAAAAGTAACATCAAGTAGCATAAGCAGATGTACAGATGTACGAGATGTACAGTTTTATGCAGGAAAGCAAAATTCACCAGGTTATGTGCAAAATGCACTTCACAGTATGCAGAATATTTAATGTGCAAGATCAAAAGGTAGCAATCTAAAAAACAGTCGACCTCAGCCGACCTTACGTTGGTGATGAGGCCAGCTGCGGTCAGGATAAAAACTGCTGGAGTAGAGTGATATGAAAAGTTCAGATGTCCAAGCTGTGCTCCAGAATGAAGGGAACGCGGTGAATGTATGAGGAAAAATGTGAAGAGCAGCGAATTTTTCATCTTGAGGAGAAATACCAGGAATTTCAAAACAAACAAGGAGAATGAGGTTGAGACATTACGCAACAAAAATAAGATGCACAGATGAAAGGAGAAACAATATGAGATATTCCACCACTCTGTGCAAGAGACCACCAAGACAAGAGAAGACCAAAACAAGCAGTTATAAAAGATATCCACAGAACACCAGCAGGCATTTGGTATGATTGTCAAAGAATAGATAACAATTACAAGTCCAATATAAGCATGCTCAGACAAAGTGTGAGGGACAGCAGGAGAAAAAAAAAAAACAAAACAAGAAAAAGCGAGTGGTCATTAACAAATCTGTTTCACAAATGATGAGCCTGAACACCCAGACAGCACAGCAGAGCATGGATGCAAATCAGGATTTGGGATATTTGGGATAGTTGTCAATGGGTAGAGAGACCTCATCACTAGAAACTTGTTCAACAGACAAAAACAGTTCAAGAATTCAAAAAAAAAAAATACAATCTACAATCTCAAGAGAGCTGGATGAAATCACTGAGGAATATCACAATATTTTGTGAAAATAGAAAAACCAGAAGTGGCATCTGACATAAACAGAACGAAAACGCAAGATGAACTGATCAAAGAATATGTTGAAGAAATCAAGTCTCTCAGGCACAAGGAGAATAAACACTAAGATTAAAGACTATGGAGAATAGTTGATCCCAACAACCAGAGCTATCTGAAGCACCTTCTGCAAGTGAAGGTTTAAGTCCAATAGCTCCATTTGTGTCAACGGAACTACAGACAAGAAGAAAGAAAAGCTGACAGAGGAGCTGACAAAGTTTAACTTGGACTGTAGAGACAAATCAAGACATCCTCCTATTTCAAATGAGTCCCCCAATGAGAACAACAGTTTCAGTCTGCAGATAGACCTCCACCACCATGTGAAGATCACCATCGTTAGAGAAATTTACCTAAACCTCAGTTGACGGGTCCAGTTTGTGAGATCCATCTTGCCTCGGCATTTGTGTTTTGCTCTGTGTTTCCTATAGAAGTGGCATGGCGGTGCAGTGGTTAACACTGTCACCACAGACAGAAGGTTCCAGGGTCAAACCTTGGTTCGAATGGAGCGCCGGGGCCTTCTGTGTCGATCTTGCACGTTCTCCCGACTGTCATTAGGCAGTGCACACCCTGGATAAGTTCATCACAGGGCTAACACTGGGACTGAGAAAACCAAGCACTCACATTAACACCTAGATTCAGTAAATTACCTGCGTGTCTTTGGACTGTAGGACGTAGGTGAGTACCTGGAGTGAACCCACACAAACTCCGCACAGTGAGGCCCCAGCCGACCCACCCTGACCCACTTTGATTAGCTCAGCTGGTTGAGCATCTGCCCCATGTATGAAGGCTCATTCCTCATCTCTCTCTCCCCACCTTCTTATCACTTCTTCAGCGGTCTCTATCAAAAATAAAGCTTGAAAAAGGCGGGAAAAAAAACACCTGTTATCACTCACAGTGGTGGCGGAGGCATACAGTGGTCCTTTTCATATTGTTTTTCAGGTCTTATAAGCTGTCAGGATGTAACATGCTCATCACAGAAGCTTATAATGGAAAAAATAAATAAAATCACAGCCACAGCACTGATCCGTGAACTCTGCTGTACCTTTTATATCCTTGTTCCTGCTCTCGACATCATGTCCCGGTGTCCCTGCTGCTACCAGGAATGACACCACCTCCCTCCTCTGCCTCTCTCTTTCACACTTTCACTTCCACACAAATGTTTACACTCTCTCCGTTCCCTCTTTGTCAGAGTCACCTTCAGCCTCGCTGTTAATCACTCCTTTCACCTGAGGGAAACTCTTCCTCTGTTTCACCTCACCACAGATCTGCGCATCGCCTCCATCTGCCCTTCACCTCCAGCGCTGAATTACAATCAAGGGATCAAGACAGAAAAAAAAAAAGAAGAAGAAGAAAAAGCTGAGCACAGTGCTGAAATAAATCAAGCACCTGGTGGTTGCTGTGTGTGTGTGTGTGTGTGTGTGAGTGTATTTAGGTGTGAAAGGAATCTTGCAGTGTGAGAATAGGTGGGCACATGCTGGTCCTCTGACTGTGTTCTTAATACTTCATGATGATGATTATAGGCAACATGGATATCACAACCCTGAATGAAAAGAAGCACATGTGCTTCTCTTCCTTCCCATACTTGGTCGAATGGGAACCTGTAAGTGACACAATTCAATTGCAAACACTGTAAACTGACCATCATACAGTGCTAGGAATCAATAAAAAAAAAAGCAGAGAAAGAGGACAAGGGTGATTGGATTGGTATGAGGAGCAACAACAAACTGTTTCCAATCTTCCCACATCCACAAATTCACTTGGTGGTCACCTGGTTGTCTTACAGCTCACCAGGCTGAGTGTGTCACAGGTCTCTCCGAGAGGTTAGAGTTTGCCAAGTAGCGGAAGTGACAGAAAGCAAGGTCAACGCAGGCCACAACTCGACACTGACATGCTGAAATATTAATAAAGAGTTCATGCTGAAGCTAAGAAATTCCTTCAGTGGTTTTGGTGCTGTGGCTGATTCAATTGATGGGACCTGGATATCCACCAAATAGGAAATTATCAAGAGCACCTATTTTGAGACAGCTACCAAGATCCTTAGCTACAGAAAAAAGAAGAGCAAGAAGTGGTTGACATCGGCAAAAAAAAGAAGAAAGAAAACAACTTGAGGTGTCATGGTGCCGCACACCAAGTCACTAAACCGTTCCAGGAATGCTACAAGAACAAGGACAAGGGGGTCAAAAAGAGTGCAAGGAATGGCAGAATGCAGCAGCTAAAAGAGACGAATAAGTGGAGTATATGAGACAACCAAAGACCTCTGTGGCTGGAAGGTCAGCCAGGCTGTTCCTGGACTGTCCTCTGGTCTCCATAGAGGAAGTGGGGGAGAGAAGGATGTTAGCCAATCTGACATCCATCATGGGCAACACCTCTCGCCCCCTACACGACACTGTGGTGTCCCTGAGCAGCTCCTTCAGCAGCAGACTGCTACACCGACGGTGTAAGATGGAGAGGTTCCGCAGGTCCTTCATCCCGGCAGCTGTCAGGCTCTACAACACCTGCACCACAATATATTAACAATATATTGTGGAGGCACATGCTTTGCAGCAACGTAGCTTTGACTTTAAATTCATTTGTGTTACACTCTGTTGACACTACAGGGAGGCGAAAAGAGAAGGTACCGCACTCATAAGGTGCACATAAGTCACATCATTTAGGTTTTCCTTCCTGGGTCCTTGTCATATTAATTATTCCACGAGTTACATTACAACCTGTCGTTCCAGGTTACAACTAAAATAGGATAAAAATACAAAATGAATACGTAAAATGCATCTTAAATATGGAACGTTTGGGTAAATGTTCTTAGTTACATTTCACCACTGCCTAATGAATAAGGTAAAGTCAGAGTAATGGAGTGGCATTAAAAAATGTCCACAGGACTGCATAAATGTGAAACCAGAGATGCCAAGTGTGAAAAAACACCAAAACTTGTGCATGGTTGTATCACAACAGACTGGAGGGCTGCTGCAGAGAGGAGGGAAGCTATCTCACTCTCCAGTCCACCTGCTGCTAAGTGACGTACACAGAACTCACACCACACACACGCGCACACACACACACACTCGCCCCTGTAACCCGGCACTCTGCTGATGCAGCAGAACAACAGCCAGTGTGTCTCTCCATCTAAACAGGGTTACTTGAACACGCAGAGCCACAGAGTGGTGCAACATGACAGTTAAGATAAGTATCTTCCTCGCTGCCTGAAGGGCCGAGACGACTGGTGGTGCACAGCGTTATAGATAGACGTGGGGGACCTGGCGTCAGTGGCGTTAAGCACATACCAGATGGAGAGCGTCAGCAGTGTGTTTGTGAAAGAGTGAGATTGTGTGTGTGTGAAAGAAGAGGAAGCCAGTGTTCGGTTTGAATGTGAGAAAAACAGAAAGAAGAAAGAAGGAGAGCAGAAAAGAGTTTAATGGGCGTGTGAACCCCCCAAAGTGCCCTCCTAGGTGCTCCTTTGGGAGATAAAACATGATAAAATGCTCTTCCACTCGAGAAAACATAATAAAGTGTCCTCTAAGGTGCCCTTCCAGTATTTTTCTTTGCCCATGTCTCAGGACTCAGAGTCCACCACTGAGAGAGTTGATAATGAAGATGCACACACATCAGCTCAAACACCACAGGAGACGAAATAATCAGCTGTCACGTGTCACCGTCATCAGGCATGAGTGCAACTTTCAGGTAAAACAGTGTGTGATTATTCACCAGGCTGTTTAATTAACAGGGAAAGCCAACAAAGCGTGTAAATTGCTGCAATTACTGTAATTTTTGACATGACATGAGCTAATCTGAAGAAACCGCTGGTATGCTCATTTGGCAAATGTGATGTTGAATATGATGCACTTCTTAGTGCATTAATCTGTACGGTGGCGGTGACTCACCAGCAGGCTTACTTAGTCTTACCTGAATTGCCTTTCTGTTTGCTGGGGGACAGCTTTCCTGTTTTTGCACCTGAGAGGAGGAAAGAAACTAAGAGGTGCCACTCTGCTGCGGATTCTTGGAACCAAAAAGATAGACAGTTATACTGTATATGAAAAAGTGGTGAATTTGAACTAAATACATTATCTCAAGCACTGTACTAAAGGACATTTTTGATTAATGAAGTACTTCTGCTCCAAATTTGGCAGCAAATATGCTTTAACTTAACTAATAACTGTGTAATGACGTACTGTTATAGATGAAGGTACACAGCAGTCAATCTTGGAACCCAGCTGCTATCGTCTGACAACGATTTACCCTCTGGGACAACAGCCAATGTTTGGGGCTTCTGGAGTAGCCAGTGGTCATCTGGATAATAGATATCTGATATCCGGGCCAAGAGTTTTTCTTTTCCATGCACTGGTCATTTTCTACAATCCAATGAGCAACCTAAGATGCGAGAATGGATGTAGTATCTGTAATGTCATCAACAGGTTTCTGAAGAGCCTAGCTGTTGCCATCTTGGCGGTCCCGCTGCCCAGCTAATCCAAAAAAATGTGCTCAAATAAGCCACCTGCAGTGGCACCCACATGTCAATCACTCTTAATGATGCATAATTTTAAGATTTAATATAATTTGAACAAATGAATTCTGTGAAAATTCACCCCCAGTACAGTTGTCATAAATTGGGAAATTAGCTATAGAGACCAAAACTGTTTTTTGTAGCAGGCTGTAAACAGGTTTTGGATTTCTGAAGTTGGACATTTAAATATGTGTACATTTAATATGGGAACTTATGGAGACTCATTTTGCAGCCAGCTGAAAGCTCTAAAAAGCCTGTAAGTGAGGCTTGAGTCAGAAGAATCTCCACAGACAACAGACCGTTCACTTAATTACTTCATACTTTCATCTCAGTGTTTCTATTTATTTTTTTTCGCAAAACACATTTTTCCCTTAGCAGAATGTAATCAACAGAGACATGTAATAGTGGCATTACTGTGAAACTTCTGCAGTCTTCACTCTCAGCTATGAATTTTCACGCAAATGCTGCTGTTCACTTCTTGTATTCAAATGAGTCTCATGTTACAGTTGCAGTACTGCAGTAAAATATTACTGATGAGCTCCAAAATGCAGTCTGAGAGGTATTATACTGTTAGATTAATTAAAGTTTTTTAATTACTTTTGCAATGATACATTTCAATATCAAGGATATGATATTTAGTGAATTCCTTTAATTCTTCGCCATACTGTAGTATTGGTGTTTTTAAGTGATTATCAAACAGATTTTCATTCAAGTGAAGGAAACAAGGTCGTTTAAACTCTGCTTTTGTCCACAGGGGCCTCCAGAATCCACAAAATACCAAAAATGATTGAAGTTGCTTTAAGTAAAAGATTATTATTTAATAACAGTATTCATTATACAAAATGACTTATCTCAGAATCACACACACACACACACACACACACACACACACACACATAGTTATAATCTAGTATTAGAATATATATATATATATATATATATATATATATATATATACATATTCTAATACTAGATTATAACTGTTGATGTATTTAAGGTCTAGTGTGTAGGATTTAGTGGCATCTAGTGGTGATGTTGCAGATTGCAACCAACTGAATACTGAAATAAAAACATTGTCAAAAAAAAAAAGTGTCATCTAGCTTCATATCACAGTACACATTCGGCATGTGGAGCTTAAGTTTAGTGTCACTGCACTCGACCTCGGATGTGTTCATCCATCACTTGAAAGGTGGAGCTAATTTGAATTACTTTATGTACCGTTAATTTAATCTGCAAAGTAACTAGTAACTTAAGCTTTAAAATCAATGTAGTGAAGAGAAGGTACAATAATACCTTTTGAACTGTAGTAGTGCTCGGCAGGGTACTTGAGTAAATGTTGTAAATGTACTTGATTACTTGTTTGTATTAACTTTTTATTTAGTGAATATGGTTAATGTATGTTACCCAGGAAGCTGCTAAGTAACAAGCCACTGACGGTACTGTACATGTTGACTTTAACCTACATATTTATAATGGCGCACTGTGTTGTTGAGGTCAATGAGGATGCATCAAAATACATTTGCAACTTATGTGCATGCATTATGCACAAAATACTATTCTATAAATTGGAAACGGACAAACTAGACAGTGACTCTAGATAGGATCTTATCCTTTTTTCAAAAGTTTCAGGACCACAGTAGTTTCTCCACCATGAGGGCGGCAATGAGCCACTAAACTGCTAGATCTCATTGAATCACTGTGATACTGAAGATATACTTTTGTTTATTTACATTTTATGGTTCTGTTGAACATGGTTACCGTTTAAATATTCAGCTTTGAAATTAAAACTTTCCCTGATTCCCTGACTTGTGTGTGTGTGTTTTTAAAGCCTGAACCTAATCACATGCTGGAAGTCTATAAATATCATTGATTTATATCTGCTGTGCAATTACAGTGGTGCATGACGAAAACAACTTTTACAAAATAGTATAATAATGTAGTTGCTAATAATGTTGCTGACTTGGTGATTCAGAGTGTCAATGTGTCAACATTCAGCGACGTGAATATAGCACGATACCAAAGACAGATGATATGGCATTTAAAGTAGATTATAAGTTTGGGTATAAATGTCCAGACATGTCACGTTTTCTCTGAAAAAAAAAAAAGTTTCAAATTATAATTTTGTATCATGGCAATTTACAATAATTGTTATACAGTGTCTTTCTTTTAGACTAAAATAAAATTGTTCTCATCTGTCTCAACTTTGTGGATTATGTGTCCAAGCTGCTAAACCAACCAGACGAGCCACAGAGGTTTGAGTGGCTATTTCGCAACAGTGTGGTTTTGGCTGCGCACAATTTAAAAGTAAACTGTGTTACAAACACACACGCACACACACACACACACAGTAATGGCGCAGCACTGTTCAAATTAGAGAGCACAGATGGAACGCGCATATCTGTACTACCTCCTTCAGTTGGCTGCAGGCATTAAATCAGCTGAAAGGAAAGTCTTGTATACAGAATAACAGTCAAACAGTTAGCTCAGCACAGACTGCCATATTGGCATTCTTGATGCGGCTGCATTAAAGTTGCAATTTTTTCTCTTTGTCATAAGATTATTTTTAGCACACTGTCACAATGAGTTTATCAAAATGCCTCCACTTGCACTGCCACATCAGCTCCAAATGTGAATATTTCTTGGTCTTTTATAACAGTAAGTTATAGTTATAGCATAGTATCATTTCATTTAGCACTGTTGAATACTACTAAATAAACTCATTTGAGTGAGTATTTTTGACTATTTTCTGACATCCTTTGACCAAACAAGTTATTGAACGACCCAAATTTTTGTTGTAAAGATTGTAGGCATGTCCCCAAAATCTTTACCTGCTTTTTTGTTATTAAGGGGACCATCCTGATATTAGATGATCTTTGTTTCGCAGTAGCAGGCGGTGGGCGCATGCGCGGCCGCAACCTCCGCTCCCCCCTCGCGCTGAGCGCTGACAGCAGGCTGGCCGGAGGACCGTCGCTGCCGCTGTTGTTGTTGCCGCCGGCTCACACACCACGTTGTGAGCTGCTGTCCGGATACAAACTGACACCAGGACCTGGACTTAGTTTGTGTTAAAGGAAACAACACTAATAAAGTCTTCGCTGAGGCTTTGTGCACGCTGAGCGCCGATATTTCTCCTCTCTCGTCCTCCTCCCGGTGGTGAACGGACTGTCGGTGAAGGTAAGTGTCCGCTTTTGGTGACAGTTTTCGGGGCGGTGGGAAGAGACGGGATGACCGGGCGGCTGCTGCTGCTGCCGCCGCTGCTGCTGTTGCTGCTCCTCCGCACGACTCGGTTAACTTCAGCCCTCCTTTGGCTCAGCTTCGGGACTGTCTGAGTGAATTTACTGAAGTCTTTGCTTGTTAACGAGATGACCAGAATAATGGCAAGTTTTCCTCCGGCCGTCTGTTGATAGGGCCACCCCGCGTGGAGCACACTGTCCGTCCTGAACGTGCTACTTGCGTTAACACTTAACACCGTGTTTTCCCGCTAAAAGACAACATCTCATTTCCACTGAGGCGGTAGGTGAAGTCACAGGTAGCCCTGGTTTCCCGTGAGTTTGTTGAAGTTGGCGTTGTTCTGAATGTAACCTGTTTGTTTGCAGTCATTGAGAAGTACAGCAGGCCCGGAGCGATGCACCTGTCCGCCGGATGCCTCCTCACACATTAGCCTGAAGGTTTCCACTCAACATAATCACTGCTCTGCAGGCTTAACCCACCGAGGCTCACCGGTGATGAGCTTCAACTGGCTCCTCTAGGAGTGCACTTGACAAACTCACTTTATTTTTCTGATGATGCAGAAGACATTTTAATGTGTGAAATAAGTGATCAGAGCATCCTCCTTTTCCACTGTTTGTTTTCCACTAGAGTGACTGAGCTGAACCGCAGCAGTTAAGAAGACAGGCTGAAACAGTGTTAATTCAATATTCAGAGTGCGTTACCCTCAGTGTCATTTTAAAGTTGATCTCAAGCGATGGAAGAAACATTTCTTCCATCGTATTCATACTGAGGAGAGATCTCTTCACGGCTCTGATGAATAGAAGGACGCGTGGATGTGTTTATCATCACGGCCTTGAAAGGATCTTAACCCGTCCTTTACCTGGAACCTTTACCTGACCTGGAACATAAAGGGAACACATCACAAATACACATATCACACCACTCCAAGGCACGCGGTCAAACCCTGAGATGATGATTGATTTACATCGACAGTGTGAGCTCAGTCAGGATGAAATGATCGCCTGCACCGGCAGCAGTCACGTCTACAGGGTTCCACTGTACATCTTCTAGTAGGTCTGTTTTGGACTGCGTTTTATTGAGACAAAGCTCTGCTTGTGTTCAGACGTGTAACGTGTGTGAGCTTTTGTTGAATCAAACAAAAAAAAAAAAAAGCTGTTCATCTTCATCTGTGCAGGCTTTGTTTTTTCACAGCTACGGTACTCTCTGTTACTGTACTGATACTTTTGACAACCTCTGTTCACCACAGCTTGTTTTCTGTCTGGGTGATGTGAGGTGATAGGGTTATTTTGGTTTGGGGTTAGGGATAGGGGTAGAGAAGCAACCAATCAGAAGTCAGCGATTGTTCCCGCTGACGTCAGCGCAGCACCTGTTAACTGTAACTGTTAAGAGCTGCTGTTTCGGAGTCCAACGCCTTCTACAGCTGCGTCAGTCACGTCCGCTCTCGCCGACATCTGAAGTAAATCTGAGGTCTGGAACCAGTGTATTCTATCCACCGATGACAATCCTTTCTCACCATGTCACAGTCACATTGCTGTATCACCTAGCGAAGTTAACGTTTCCATGACAGTTTGGAGGATTCAGTGAAAGAAGATCTGGGGATGTGGCAGGGTGCTTGACAGCCCAATAGGAAACATGATTCAAGTCCCTTAATGTGACAAGTGCCCCGCTTGAAGTCCCGTCAGGACGCTCCCGCCCTCACCTGCTCCCGAATGCAAACTGTTCCGTTGAAGCCCGCCGTTCATGAGTGAAAGTATCTCTGTTTGGGAACAAAAGGCGGCACTGTTCCTGCTGTCCATTAAAGCTGCTCCTGTATCTGCGTTGCCATGCTGTTCTGCACGTCACTAGTTCAGGTTTCAGGGCCCGGTGTGCCCTGTAAGCAGCAGTGTGAGCACCGGCCTGGAGCAGGTGGCTCCTCTGAGCCGGAGGAATGTAAATAGAAACGGTAACTTGAGCCTAATGTTCGTCCGCGGCCGCCTCCTGAGCGGTCGCAGCTAAAAGTGTTGACGAGGATCGAGCGTGTGTGTGTGTGTTTGAGTGTGATATTTTCTTTTAAATTAGAGATGTCCTGCACTATGTGTAACGAATACACAAATGTTTTCTTAACAGTAAATACTCACTATGGGCTTGGACACCGACAGAGGTCTGACCAGTGTGTTCAGGCTAAAATGTCACCACAGCCGAGCTCCCAGCAGCCTTTGGGCCAGGATAATTTGAACTTTTGGCACCTCGATTATCAGTAGCCTGTCAGACTCACAGTATGATCACTGTGTAAATGAACTGTTGTTTCTACTTTTGACAGTAGTGTTTTTGTTTAGCGTGTTGTGCATCTGCTGTAGTTCTTCACTTGAGGTTATCTCACATCACGCTTACATGGAGTTCAGATGTGACATCCTTGTCTTTCATGGCTACCACATTTCAATAAATGAGAAATTTCTTTTGCGTGTCAATACGGAAATGTTTACCAGTAATGTGACACAGCGTGAGAGATTAAGTTAAGATTTGGACACAGTGTTATTAAAGTGTTTTTAACAAGGAAGTCACCCAAAAGTCTTTGAGTCAGTTGATAAGTTGAGAAGATTTTTTTCCTCAAATATGAATATTCCGTTCTTCGAAAACAAAAGTCTTTGGATATTGATTATCGTTAAAAAAATACAAACATTTAAAGACATCACTTCAGGCTTTTTGAAAGCATTTTTTTTTTACTGCTTTCTGACATTTTGTAAATGTTATTAATAAATATCTGAGTGCAGCCCTATTACCGACCTTTCTGGTTCCCAGAGGGTGAATTGTAATCCCCTTTGACATTTCCTCCTCTTCCTACCTGCAAACCAATGACATTCTCATCAGCTTTAGCTGTAATTTGTGTTTAGTGGTAATGAGCAGATGGTAGTGTGCTAACAATGTTGATTTGAGCATTTAGCTCAAAGCCAAACCTCTGTCTCACAGAGCTGCTCGCTTGGCTTTGACTCTTGTTTCTGTACTGATGCAAAATATTGTTCTACAAAACTGAGGATGTCCTGTACGGTCAGTCACGTGTCTCTGCGAGCGTGTAATTCATCCCGTTGAAAGCTTTGACACTGCCCGTGACGTATCAGCAGAGTTCATCTAATCAGGAGTTTGTGGTTCTGCTTCTTGTGTTGCCGTGTTGTTGGAGCATCTCTGTGAAGTTGTACAGAGTCACACGCGTCCGCTGGGTCGTCTTCCAACACATCCGCTCTGATCAGCAGCCCTGGAGCACCATCACATAGTTTTTAAAATAAACCCACGCCTGCTGTGGATCACTTCTGGCTCTGCAGTCCATGCAGTGATGGCTATGATGCCGTCCTTTTGATTCGCCCTGTCAGCAGTCTCACGCAGCGTATTCATGGCAGAGCCATCTCTAGTAAGTGATATTCACTCAGGGTGTTTGGCGT
Organism: Nibea coibor; assembly: GCA_023373845.1. Lineage (NCBI taxonomy): Eukaryota > Metazoa > Chordata > Actinopteri > Sciaenidae > Nibea > Nibea coibor. The sequence continues at coordinate 7,735,616 of CM041737.1, read as the reverse complement.
ACGCTGTTGATCCGCATGGAGAGACCCTGAAAACGTTTACAGTAGAGGATCCTAAGAAACTAACACTCTCCATGGCAACCAGGCTAATGAATTTCTTTGATGTTAGAGCCTCTTTCATGCAGAATGACCTGCCGCCACGCCCTTTCAGTGTCAATGTGTGTTTGAAATGGATTAATAGTCAACTCAAGTCATCACGTGGGTTTAAAGTCTTATGTTATGTATCTGTGGTCATGAATGGATGGTACACAATACAGCGAAATGTATGCGGACGCCCAAACGCTGCAGTCATATGCTGTATGTTAATGCCATCGGTATTAATCTGCTACTATAACAGCCTCCAGTCTTCTGGTTTCAGGCTTCCCATCAGATTTTGGAACGTGCCTGCAGGGATTTGCACCCATTTAGACACGAGCACGAGTCAGATCCAACACTGGCTTTGGGTGATCAGGTCTGGCTCCCAAAGGTTTTGGATGGGATTGGGATTTAAGAATCTGTGCAGTGCAGTAATATTCTCCACATCAAACTGGGAAAACGATTTCGACATGGTGATGCCTTTGTGGTCACATGGTGATGCCTTTCCTTCCTGAAACAGGAAAGGGACACATTTAAATTGCTGCTACTAGAGCTGAAACAATTTGTGAGTTAATGGAGTAGACAAGTGACAGAAAAGAATAATAGTCCACAACATTTTTGATAAGCAAATGCTGAAAACTGTTTTAGGCAGTTTAGAGAGAAACTGCAGTTCCTCAAACAACCACACGAGGCTGGCTACAGAATAAATCTCCATTAGCCCCCATGTTATAATGTCCAACTTGACAGCAGAAATACACATTTTTACAGCCTGGTACAAAAAACAGTTTTGGTCTTTACAGCTAATTTCCCCATTCATGTCAACTGCATGGGTCTGAACTCACCTGTTCAAATGATATTAAGGCTTAAAGTCATGCATAATGTATGTGGGTACGTTGATCAACAGGCGGGTGCCATTACATATGTCTTGTTTGTGCTTCCAGGTTTCATTTGGCCTGCTTTGGGTCGACCAGCGATCCATGCCTTTGCTGATTTTGTAGATTAGCCAGGAGACAGAAGATCCAGGAGAGCCAACATGGCAGCAGTCAGTGTCACAGATTCTGAGCTTCACAATGGCTCTTGTATAAATGGTGTGTGTATATACTGGATTACAGAATGGCCTAACAACAAAGAAAGCACACCTGACATTAGAGTTTGTTGCTATGTTAAAATTTTCCAACTGGCTACCCAATCCCATCCCAAATACAGATAATTTCTGATATATTGTGACAGGTGAATGTGGCTCTTAGTTCATGGTGAAAATATTCTGGCTCTACAGCTGTTTTTTTTCTGACTCTGTATATTCGTCCAACCACCCAACTATATCTGGCATACATTTTCTCGTGAACAGTTTTTTTTTTCCTGTTTCTGCAGGCAACATCGTGAACAGTTACGTGGTGAACTGCACAATATCACCCCGCTATAACATTGTACCCACATTAATTATGAATTCATATTAATATTTAGTGATAGCTACATCAGCATTGTTTACTCATCCTCCTGCCAAGACTGAGCATCAGACTCTACTTCTGTCTCACGTTGGCTCGACTGCAGTAGCTCCATCTCTTCGATGTAACTGAACGGTTGTGTTGAGGTAAAGCTGTGAAACCTGAACAGCTAGGTTCCTGCTGCCATCAGCTCAATCTTCTCTTATTTCAGCTCATCTTTCCTCCTATTTTACCCACCCAAAGAGCCTGAAAGAGCTCAACTCATCCAGGCAGTATAAACCTCAGAAAGCAGCCCCATTTTAGAGTCCTGATTATGACAGAGGAGAAGGAATGCAATCTGAACCAGCCATCTCTCTGACTTTGCCCAGCTGAAATAAATATCTCATCTTCCGGGGCACTGTGTTTTTTATGAGAGTCCCCGAGGACGTCTCTTCTCCTGAGCCATTTGATGTGCTGTGAAAACAGAAACCCTGCAGCACTCAGGATGTTTGAATTGTGGTAGCTGCCAGTCGCTTGCCTTTGCTAGAGCTGGAACCCATTTACCAAACCCCTCACGGACTTCCATGATAGCGCCATCAGCTCACATGTTACATTTACCTTTTACAGCATGTTGAGGGATCACTTATGTGACCACAGAACACAGTATAAATTCCTGTTTAAGCTTTCCCTACTGGAGGGTTTACGGCATATCCTGGCTTTTGGCTGGTATCATATTTACAGTACTTGTCTGGCAGATGATAATATTAAAGGCTAAAATGTCCATTGGGAAATATGCAGGATAAATAAATAAATGCATTAATAGCATATTAAGTAGTGTGACATAAGATATGTTGCCAAGACAACATAAACTTATATTCTTCCCTTTTTTGACTTCATCCCATCAACGTATAGTACCCAAGGAAGTGCAGTGTCTAGTTGGTGCAATTTGAACACATTATGTGTTTTAAATTTTGAACTTTGAAGTGAACAGTGCTTTGTGCAGCAGCACGGTGAGTCAGATCCAAGGTTTGTTGTGATTGTGTTGTACTGAGTGTCTGAAGGCAAGAAGATTTTAAGCATCCATATCTTCATAGAAATCATTTCTGTAGCCTTGGTTTGAATTAAAAAAAAAAAAAAAAAACGTAGGTGCAAATTATTCAAATCTTGTTGTGTGCATTTTGTTCATACGACGACACTGGCAAAAGATGTGACCTTTTTTTTTTTATATATATATTTTTCATTACACCCACTACACATTAGAACTTACACCACTTCTCTTCAAGCAGTCATAGCTTTCCCATTCTTGTAGCGACTTTGTTGCTAATCCCACAGTTATTTAGCTACATGCTATTCATTTATGCTAGCTGCAGTACTTTAGATGATTTATTTTTCTGCCCCCGTTAGTGATAATGGTACATGTAATAAAAGTTGTTTATTTGCAGAGCTGGATGTGAGAATTAAAAGCAATGAAAACTAATTTGTTAGCTGCAGTAGTCATCCGGCCCCTGTAGCCGATGGAGCTCCTGTTCGGGGCTATTGAATTATTTCCAAATAGGGGAACACTCTCTCTGCAACTGAGTTGGGTTGTGAACTCTCTGATATCATTACCTCACAGCTGTCGCCGAATTATTTGCTGGTTTCGGCTTAACCGCCAACGCATATTCAATCAATGAAAGTGACGTTGTGAGACTCATGTCATGCAGTGCAGCAGCCCAGACCAATGCAAGGCCAAGTTACGAGACAGACAGCCATGGTACTGCTGCTCTTTTCCCACCCACAATTGAATTTAAATTTTCACAATCAAATTTTCACAATTTGATTATACTGAATATGCAAATTAGGCATATTCGTTGACAGCCCTAGTTTGAATTTGAGGTTTTGGTCTTATCCAGTCGTCTTATATGTGAGCTTAGCTCAGTAACAGCTCGGTGTGTTTCTCCTGCAGGATGTTTTCCTGAGCCCCATTCTCACTCTGTAGTTGTTATGCCGCTCAGGACGAACAGGCCCACCTGATTATTGTCAGCGCAAGAGTGAATCCTTGCACCAGGCGGCATTAAGATCTTCCTTCCTTGCACAACATAAATGCCACTCAGTTCTTGGAGGATGAGCGGCGCTCGTTTGAGGTTCGCGGAAAAGACCCACAGAGAAGCAGAGCTCTTTGTTAGCAATTTCACAGGGACTGAAATATTCACGCAGGCGTTTCTGCTCGAACATCATGAAAGAACGGTCTTCACACATTCAGCCAGCTCCCCCAGGTGAAGGACAGAGCTTACGCAAGTCTCACACATTTGAATAAGCAGGAAAATGGATTTCAGGGTTAGATTGATGTATGGAGTTAAATTTGTTTTTTCATTCAATATCATGTCGCCTTCTGCCAACACTTCCAGAACATATCTTCATGAAGTCAAAAGAAATCTCCAATGAATTTTAAGGTCAGTTGGTAACTCTAAATTGCCCATAGGTGTGAATATAAGTGTGAATGGTTGGTTGTCAGCCCCGTGATGAGCTGGCGAGTTGTCCAGGGTGTAGTGCGCCTCTTGATCAGTTGGGATTGGCTCCAGGCCTCCCCTGCGACGCTGGGAAGGATAAGCAGTTATAGCAAATAGATGGATCAACAAAATAGTGAACACATATGCTATCTGTTAACTACCTGATCAAATCACTATAGCTCTGATGTTGTCCACGTTAGAAGGAGAGAGATAAGAGTGGATTATAGACAACAGATGGTGGATTCCTGAACTGTTTTCCCTGGTCACACCTAAAACTGAAGCAGGTGTTTTCAGATTTATCCACTCTGGAGACCATCATGCAAAAAGCTCCATAAATGTCAGCATAGTGTCGACAGAAGGCCAAGTGGCCTTAATATGGAATATTATCCGTTCAGAAAGGTGTACTTGTATTTGTGAACTTTATAACTTTATAAACTTTTAACTGTAAATTCTGTGCTAGCGCATTTTTTTTTACCAGTTGGGGTCACTGTAGCGTCTCCAACAGAGCTGATTGGTCAAAAGTTGAAGGTCCCAATCCTCCTACTCATAAAGCTCAGTGAGGAGTTGCTGTTTAAAGGTAAATACAAAGAAATGGCTTCTTTATTTCCTTAATAAATTAAAAAAAAAATCTAATAAATATATATAAAAAATACTGTTAATTTGAATATGAGGGATTGGGAGAATCTGTGTTGGTTTTATTTGTTAGATTGCACATTGACGCCTACTAGTGGAGGAGGTCACTATTGTTGATTGTTTATCAGCAACTCCGAGAGATGATGAAGGCATTTGAATCAGAGAGCCGGCGGTGACTCATGACCTAGGAAGCTGCCTGGATTGTGGTTTGCAATATGTCCATTGTGTGTCAACTGAGAGGATTTAGGGAGCAACCGTGTGATGCGAGATTGATTGTTGAGGTTGTTGGACCATAGCTTTACTGGAAAAAAATCAGCTCACACTGAATTCCCCTTTATAAGAGGGAACAGCGATTTGTATTGCATTTGTATTTCATGACCATTAGTGATTCATTAGAAAAAAAATTCTTTGGATTTAGCTCAAATACTGTGGTTCTTCTTTCCAGGAAGGTAGATTGTGGCAAACCTTGTCAGCCAAAAAAGGAATTTATAAAATCCTCCCCATCACATGTTTTTTTTTAACTAAACAAAACTACCGTAAAGGTTTTTGCACAACTCTAACAACACGTAAAGCCCAGGGAAGCTACTTTATTAGTTTTGTACTTTGATACTAACCCCCAACAAATGTCAAAAGTTGTTCATGTGTTGTTGGGAGAATTAATATTGTAAAAAGAGTCAAATCATCCATATTTTAGAACATAAAGGCAGAAGCAGCCTGCAAAACCACTGTGTAGGTAGCTGGTTCATCCTCCTGCCTGCCTCTGTGAACCTGGCTGTTCCAAACCAGGAGAGCGGATTTAGAAGTGTAGTTCACAGCTTTATTTGATACCTCAGGTGTTGTGGCAGCAAGGGGTACGGTGAGGTGAAAAGTATCAGGGCTGTGATAACTCGCTCACAGGCCTTGGATTGTATGGGGTGAATGGATGTAGTGAATTGGCTTCAGCCCATGAAGGCTGCCTGGACCGATGCCCAATACTACGCTGCTGGATATTATAATTAGCTTCTTAGACTGGGACTACATTCAGAGTTCACACAGGGCTCCCAGGCAAGTCTGGGAAAGTAATTTCATTCCATCCACGTATGTCCAAATATGTATTAGTGCACTAAAAAAAGATGGGAATCCTGTGTAAGAAAGGTTGGAACCAATGAGACGAAACTTTTTTTAATACCCGAAACTTCACATCAACAGTAGACAGGAAGTGATGGCAATGTAGATATTTGGTAGGCCTCCAAAAATGCATGTTTTATCGAATCACTGCTGGCTGGGCACTGTTTATTGATTTTCTGATACAGTAAGTAAGTCTATGCGCTCGATATGTATACAGTCAATAACAACATCGATAAGACCTTAGGTATTAAGTTTCTATCAAGCACAAATCTCTTTAAAAGCTGTATTATATGTTTCACTTAAGTTTTTACCAAGGATGTTTTCACATCTATCCCCTTACTGATGGCTGGCGTGAAAGCTGTCAGTGAACTCAGCCACAAGAAATATGTAAAGTTAAACTCCTGTTAAACTCATCTGCTGATCGTTGAATCTGTCCAGAGGGCAAATAATTGATCTGTATAAGCTATCTATGTATTTATGCAAATCATTTAGTGTACAAGTATACACGCCAGCTTAGTTGGTTTACCAGATTAATATATCCAAAGCTGTTCTACTCTGATCTACTCTGTGTTGTACCTTTTAGTCCCGTCTCTATCTCATCTTTCACAACACAATCAATTTGCGGAGTTGTAATAGGTCCACTAATACTGCTTAGAATCACTATTCCTTTGTGCACCAGAACATAAATATACATGTCAGACAGATGGAAGTGCTTGTAAACTTCTGTCAGTCACTGGACTGATTTGAACTACAGGTAGGTACTATGAAGTACAGATGTGAAAGCACCATCAAAGTACCCTTGTTCAGTATTAAGAAGGACTGACATGTTTCCATCACAAAAATACCCTGAATTCATACAGATTCATAAGTGCGTTATCTGAAGATGAATAATTCTCATCTGAAGAATAATTTTCGTCTTTGAAATCATGTTATATATGAGTTAGAACCCATTGTATGAATATCCAGGTCCCCTTTGGAGCTTTGTCAGGATCCTTTGTATGATTTCAAAAAGCTGTGATGTTACAGCTATATTCAGCTTGTCTTGCTTTTCAGCTGCCATAAAGCCGAGAAAATCAAAAAAAAAAAAAAAAAGAAGTTCTGTTCACCAAATGTCAAGTTGTTACTGTTAAGAAAAACAAATGATCAGTGACGGGAAGTAACCTGTGACGCGGGCAGTCATATCCACAATTATAATTCCTCCAGCACCATAAAGACGTAGATGTCTGACAGAATGAAGCAGAGGTCTGAAATGTAACTCTGTGTCCATTTTTACTCTCCGGTGAGCTCCACAGTGCTGAGCTCTGAGCGGTCAGCCGTGCAAGGCAACATGATGTCTCCATTACCTGGCTGAGACACACACACACGCACACACACACACACCACCTGCTGCTTGTACACACCGCACTCGGCCCACTGTTCTGATTGGTTGTGGGCAGTATAAGAAGCTGAAATTGCAGTCAGGAGGTGAACGGCAGCTACGCACATATTAAAGTCTCCTGACTCGAGTGCCTTGTTTGCTGCTGTTTAATGAGTCGGCAGTGGGGATGTCTGACTGTCACTATCGGAGGCTTATTGTTATTGAGTGTGTTTGCTGTATTACAGCCAGTTCAGCTTTGATCTTTATGTTAGCCAGTTACATCTTGAAGCGGATCCTTTATACATTACAAGGAGCTGACAGATAATAACATTGAAAATTCAAACGAACTTTTATGGAGCACAAAGTTTTTGAGCTCTCAAGGAAATGAATAGACAGTTTTTACCTTGTACTAAAGACCAAAAAGAACCATGTGTGGTATTTTGGGATATGTGTATATTTCCAGTGAAGCAATTCCAATAAATTACTAAATGTGATGTCTGATGACTGATTTATTGGCAGGAAATTATATAATTCAAAACATATAGAGAATTTCCAGTCATTAAAGAACAATGAACGCACACACTTTAGGTTTAATAGACCAGTGTGTATGATTTGATGCCACCTACACATCAAGTGATGTGTGTAAAAAGGCTAGTGTTTAGTTTGTCCATTCTAGGCTATTGGAAACACATAGTGGTTCAGTATGGAGGATCTGGTGTAGATATAAATAAAGGCAACAAAAACAAAATCTTTTTTTAGGTGATTATACACTTGTGAACACATAGTTATTAATATTATACTATTTCTGCCATAGTCTGTAAATAAAAACCTGAATAAAATATGACACACGGTACCATTATAAGTGGAATGTCTTAAATGAACTACTCAACATAACTATAACTACAGTCATGACCTTTTTTATTACAGATAGTTCCAAAATAGAATTATTACAAAATAACAATAAAGTCTTACATTTTTTGCTCCTAAAAAAATCATATTTACGGTATGATTTGTCAAATAGGTCTTTCTGATATGGATGATTGACTAACATGGTTAGTTGTCATAAGAGTGGAAGTGCATGTTTACTACAGATCATACATAACAGCCCAACTCTTAGACATTAAATATGTTTTCTACTGTTCCAGGCAGTCATTGTTTGCCATTATTTTCCATACAAACTCATAAAACAAAAACTAATGCAGGGGATTATACAGATTGTGTTCACAAATCCACAAATTGCATTTAATGCTGCACAGAAACGTCTATGTATCTATCAAAGTATGTGTGTTTGAAACAGTAGGAGAAAAATATCTAAAAAGCAAAACTATACTGTATAATTACATTTGAAATGGTCAGCAAACATGTACATGATTTGTAGTTAAAGAAGAAACCTTGCTAACACACCTCAGCGGTTTGGTCGTCTAAAACAGGAAACATCTTTTAACTGATTGACAGAATTTATTGTCAGCAAACATCCACAGTGTGATCACATCCTCCAGTGATGTATACTGATACACACACACACACACACACACACACACACACACACACATACACACACAAGAAATGTAAACTTAATCTGCTGTATATAAAACTTTCCAGGGCAGAGCCAAAAGTGCTTTACAAACACTATAAGGATAATAAAGAAGACAGTACGGCAAGCAATAAAAATGCAACGTAAGCTTCTTTCTGTGGACCAGAATAATAAAACAGGTCTGAAGGAGGCAGCAGCAGCTCCCTCAGCTCTCTGTTCTTTCTCATAATTTCCTGGCAGAAATTCTCCTTTGAGTCTTCGTTGATACAAAGATGGTTTTATCTGGCAGAGACGGCGATGGACGGTTACATTTCTACTTTTTGACAATATCCTGACATTCACAGTTAAACTCAATTCTTTCATATTTTCCTCGGAGATGAACCTCTCAAAATGTTTGGAAAAGTTTTGGCATTTGTCCTTTACTACTGGTTTACTACTAATCTAAGTTACTTATTTTACTACTACTAAACCTCACTGCAGAATGTGACATTATCCAGAAGGTCACTGGTTCAAACCCCACACCTGCCGAGTGTGACTTTGATTGGAAAAACTAATAATCAGACTGAGTTGTTTTATGTAGCCTTTTTTTGATGGTATCGACGATAACCATGATATTTAAAAATGAAATATGGATATTGTGGTGATAATACACACATAATAATTAATAATAATTATTTTGTGATAAGCGTATAGTGAAAATCTAATATGAGTCCTCATTCATTTAGTCTGTCATGTCATGTCATGTCATGACGGGTTTTGTTGGGGCGCTGTATGGGACCTGACTCAGGACTACAAACAACTCATCTCTGTCTATCGAAACCTGAACATTTCAGTTACTGATTAGCTCATAAAATAAAATATGTTCAGGGTGAAATAAATAAATAAATATGTAAGCTAACTCACTGAATGATTGGAGTTTGTAGCAACTTTAGGGCTGGAATGAAATCTTCATTTTGGGAGTGAAGAAGAAAACCTGCACCAACTTTAATTTAACATGATTATGTGTTGACATTAATGAAAGAGATATGCATGAATTAACTCATTTATTTTTTGCAACAGGCAAATGTGTTCCCAAACAGTTGCTTCTACACATCCAGCAGACACAGAGCAATTTGTGTTTATTTGATTAATATCCAACATTCAGCTCTGTTTTGGTCTCTACCAACTCCAGGGATTAGAAGTATTTGTCTCTGTAGCTGCTAAATGTCCTACTTTCTTTACCAGCTAATTGCTAACTGTGTCTGCCCACTGATTGGATTGCTGGTAGTGTACAGACATTTTTGGGGGTTTTTTTATAGCTTGCTTGATGGAAAGTGCTGCCGGCAGCAGCTGGAAAGGAGCTTGATAAGAGTAATGAGAATGAACCAAAACGGTCAAGTTACTAAAACTAAACTAAAAAACAAGCAGGTCAAAGACATGGAACGACTTTGTAGAGGAGAAACCGCAGAGTGTGTATGAGACTACATTATAACACAGAGTAATGCTGCTTTAAAGGTATGCTACCATCCGGCGAGTTTGTGTTTTCAATGCTCCTCCCATAACAATTTTTTTTCAGTGGTCAGTGGTCTGGGAGATAACCATATGTGACTGGGATCCACGGCATACAGTCCGGGTTGTAACATAACAAAGACAAACAAAACAAAACCGTTCAAGTAAACCAAATCATTTCACGTAACATAAGCAAACTGTCAGCAATCGGAAGTGAAGTGGGGCTATTGGGTGCTGTGATACTGTAGGTGCTGACTAAACCAAGGCTGACCAATCAAAGACCTAAACATAATCAAAGGAGGAAACCATCTACAACAATTACTCAACAAGGTGGGATTTTTGTAAGTTGACTTGACTTACAATAACCTCATTGTAAACCTGCTGACATTTTTCTGGATCGTCCTGTTTTTTAATCCGGTCTACAAAGCTCTGGTCGGCTCAGGTGTTTTTCCACATGTGGGAGAGAACTGTCATTCAGCACGATAACAAACCTACATAAAAACAACCAACTAAAACACACTTTGTTAGTCCTCAGTTTCAGACGCGCACAGCTTACAGACAGACACACAAACACACTACTGCTGCTTCTGCTTTTAGTAGCCAACAGGGATGAGAGTGTTGTGCTTACTTGGATGTTTTCAGGCCCACAGTGCAGCACTGATCCATTAATGCATTAATGAAGGCCTAATCCTCCCCTGAAAAAAAAATGAAAACACTCAAGCTGCTGTTTCATAACAAAGCAGCTGTGTTTCTTGAGCCCTCTGTGTGGGCGTCACCCAGCTGGGCTTTATAAACTGGCTTCAGGGTCCACCCAACCTTTACCTTTCCTGCAGCTTCCTTCTGAGACCCCTGACTGAAGGTGACCATGCAGATAGCTGTCTCAGTCTGCTGGTAAAGCTGTCGTAATGATCGGATGTTAACCAGTCTGTGGAGAGGCCTGGCATGGTCTGCTCACTGGGTGGAAACAAGCCATGAGTCACCAGCCAAAAGCTTTATGTTCAGATTTGGCAGTTTGTCCGTTCCTCATATTGCACGGATTTTTTGTATGTTCTAAAACAGGAAAAATTCAAATTATGCATATCTGTCTCCTGGTTTTAAACCCTCTAAACCCTCTGTGCCTGACTGACACGTTTGTCCCAAATATTGTACCCTTATTTCACTCCCTACTTCTGTCGAATCAGAACACACATAGTGCTGCAATCAGGGCAGCTCACTCCGTTCAGTAATATCTATATCTACAGGGAAGAGTAACATCCACAAATCCACTGAAAAATCAAACTAGTCCATGTAAGGTTTGGCGATAAGACCTAAAATTAATATCACAGTATTTTTTAATATCATGGTATTATAAAAATAAAAATGAATCCACTCCAAACATGATTCTACCTCTCTTCACCCCATTGGCATTGTGAGGGCACATATCTTAAGAAAAAAAAAATAGATGTGTTTATTGGCTTCTGATGCCAAACTATATTATATAAACATAATAGTTTTCATATAGCAGTCACAGACATGCAAGGATCATGCAGCAGAGGGGATTTCATGCAATAACAAATCCAACTGAGCTTGTGTCACAGTATGAAGTACTACAAAGACCAACATGAAGGAACAGTTACCACATCCAACCAACTATTCTGCTTATTTAATTGGCTCCAAATGAGGCTTAATGTTAACAAAAATTCTCTCGACTCCCTCAATATTATTATATTAAATATATATTAAATAATGCAAGATTGCTCCGGCATGTTGGAAATTAGCCACGTTAGCTGCAGATTGTGCTAAAGGCACGTTCAGCATGCTGACCTGCAAAAGACACAGTAAAGCAACATAGACATAAACCTGTCTGAGGTGTGGGTGAGGGGATTTCAGAGGTTTATGGGTGAAAGTATTGAAGTAGAGAAGCTTTGAAGCAGACAGAAGGGGGCTTGATTTATGATTTATGATTTATCACTTACCTTATCGTCTGTAGGGCTGGGTACCAAACTTTGATGGACTTTTACATGGATTGAATGGCTTCAGTTCTAATAAGTATCATAAAGTAAAGTAAATCAAAAATGTAATTTATTTGTCGTAGAGGCATGATAAACACCATGTTAGGCCCTGAGATGGGCTCACTGTAATTCCTAGTACAAGAAACATAGGCTTGCATCGCCAGACTTACATATGACCATGTTGTTTTCTTCTTCTTGTTCTTCTTCTCCTCCTTCCTCTTTGGATGTTGCAATATCATATTTCTGCCATAGTGTTTATTAATATTTATTTTGTACAGCTATTCTATCAGCTTCTTTATCTTGGTCTGGTTATCCAAATTGAGTGCACAGAGAAAATAATTTTTAAATGAGGTGTCACTGACTCCATGGCAACATTACATTTCATGTTTGTCACACAAAAGAATGATGGGAACTTTAGTACTAATACTCAAACCATTTTTTTTTTTTTTACATTTTACCAATACACACTGTGAAAACTCTGAATATCACATTCATGTCTTTTTTTTATACTTGGAACACTGGCATGCTCCTCCTTTCATTCATATACTAACATCGCTCCCCAATTATCACTTTTCTAGAAGCCCTGATCTGATCTCACATCGCGTCTGGAAACAAATGTGGAGATCTGAGCTACAGGATAACAGCTTCTTAACAAAGAGCGCGTTGTCAGCTCTGTCAGCAGGCTAAGAAACTTTTAGAGACACAAGCGGATGTTAATTAACACTGTAACTTATTTTGCTGATTTTTCTCACACCTTATTTTCACTCACCTCATCTCGCTGCTTTTTAAGGCTATTTTTTCCTCAACCAAATCACATATTCACAATTGTAGCTGCTGTGGAAGTCTCGCTTTTCTATGGCTGTTATTTCATTCAACACTTTGTCGTGTGATGTGACTTTGACTCTTTGGCTTTTTTTTTGTAATGTTGCCAAAGCTTCTGTAAAACATTTTTAGATACTCGATGGAATATGTAGATTGTTTTTTCTTCATATTCTAGTCTCAGAAAAGTACAAGGCCTTCCCCAGATTGTAACGCGGTGTCATCAAATCCCCAGCTGCTGCTCAGGATCGGGCTGTAAAAGCAGAGCATGTTAGGAGATTACTATGGTATTTTTAAAGGTAAACATAACCGTGTCCGTGTAATTACCAGCCTTCCTGTCTGAAATGTGTGTGTCCTCTGCAGCCCACCCCCTGCCAGCTGTGGCTTACTTATATAACGTTTGTAGTCAGTTTTATTGGCGCTGCAGCAGAGTCAGACATCTCCGGCTCTGCAAGGAGATCACAGAGAATTTGTGCAGCCAATGAAATATGTTACACTGCTGCGAGGAATCATAATGTTCAGGGTTACATTACCTGTGCTGAAATACATTATAATCCGCTCACTGTTCTGCCGTGCTGGTGTGAGCACCCACACATCAGGAGAAAGCCGGAGAGAATGGGTCAGGTTAGCAGATCAGGACTCACATTGCTCTTAAAAAGTGCACAGGAACACACAATTGACATTTAAAAGGAGCAGAAATGCATCATGTTGGGCCCTGGGAAGTGTGCTGGGTATTTTTCACTATCTTTACTAAACTTATATATTATGACTAAACCTTTAAACAGTTAACCTGGAAATAATCTACAAGGAGTTTTAGGGCAAGAATTAACAATCCTTTTAATTATTGATGAATCAACATTTCTCATCTAATGGCTTAAAGAGTTAATACGTTTATTAGTGTTTCCAGCAGTTGTTTGGGTTTTAATTGGCAAAGTCTGACCTTGAACTTGGTGTGAGTTGGACCATCCTCCAAACACTATTTACGAATAATCGTATAGTGATTGGTGATTCAATGTAGCTCAGAGGGATTGAAAGTTAGAGTAAGACTTCATTTGAACGAGGTACAACTGCTGAAGAAGAAGAAGAAGTGTCAGGTGCAGAAAATAAGAAAGCATGTTTCTTGTATTTTTGTGTTTAGGTATAAGCTGTAGCTCAGGTGGTACAGAAGGTCGACCATTAAATGTTGGATCAGTTGTTCAGTCTTCACCTCCCCCTGTCCACAAATCAAAGTGTCCTTCAGCAAAACTCTGAATCCCAGATTGTCCATCAGCAACAACCTGCTATGGATAAAATCTGCCATTCTGCCAAATGAATTTTTAACTTAATGTATTTTGAGAGATGTCACACCCTCACATGATACTGTGTCTACACTGAACAACACACGATAGTCTGGCTCACAGCAGAAATGTTATGCACATCCCCAATATAATTTACCACGATCTGCACAGACACTATATATATACTATATAAGTTCTCTGCTGTTAACCCTTTATCAGGCGAGGCACCATATGGTAACCTACACAGGCTTTGAATGATGCCCCACGTGTCTCAATGAAGGAGGAGAATCACATGACTTTCTCCAGCCAGTCAGCAAAGCTTCTCAGCCTAAAACTGGAACTTTTTTTTTCAAGTCAAAAAAGGAAAAAATGTCTTCTTATATCTATCAATAACACTCCAAATTTCCAAGCATTTCAGCGAGTGCCTTGTAAAGGGTTAAAATACATACAGGCCAATGTCAATATGTCTGCACATGATCACGTTTAGCCTGAATGTTTATCTTATTTGTTTATTGCAATTTATTATGCTATTGTTGATTATGATATTAGTTTTATTGTGAGCAGTTGGAGTACTTTTAGTTAGGAAACATCATTTTGGAACAAAATTCCCAAGTGTCTGAAAATGTGTGACCCCCCCCCCCCCCCCCCCCTACTTTTATTATGAGCGAGTCTGTATTGCCTTTTGTTGTCAGATCAAATGTTAGTCTAAAAAGCTTTGTATGAGAGAACAAGGCCTTTTTTTCCACCTTTACTTTTCATCCCGTGTGGTGCAAGCTCACAGGATTGCACGGGGCATTATTTGAAGCCTTGTGTGAACATAAAAGCCCGCTCATAAAAGTTCCCTGCAGTGAAAACGACCTGAATAAACACAGACCTTATACCTTACCCGGGTCCATCTAACCTTACCCAAAATGGAGGCCATGGACAAGAGAGGCTGGAGGAGGCATTAGGGAGAGGATACCTGAGGATGTGATGGATGGATGTTTTTGTCCAGAGTGCATTAAAGTAGCATGAGTGGATGCATTTTTAGCAAGACTGCAGTCTGACCTATGACTGGTGGTGTTAGAGCCTCACACCACAGAGTCCAACTGGGAATGGAACTAATAACCCCTGTGCCTTGCCAACGCCACAGTCAAGGCCGTCAGGGTGAATTTTTGTGGCTACGTTTCAGTCAGATTAAAAATATGCAGTGTGTTTAAATATATATAATATATGCGTTGCTCTGAAAGCATCATTCATACCTTATCAAACTCTGTTGCGCTTGCAATACTGCTAATCTTTTGCATTGACTTACAGCCAGTTGTGTTACCGACCTCCAGCCTTTTGCCCAACGACAGCTTCACTGCTTCTCCTTACCTCTGCTGCAGGTGTTTCAGTTTAGTATGTGGCCAAAAGATTGCAAATAAAAAGTGATGGTTGATTGTAGATGATTATTCAGTTCACCGTGCTATGTGGGCTGAAAACATCTGAATTGTTTAATTCAATTAATTTAATGAATGTAGACTGTAACCTTCACTGTGCAGCTGCATTATACTGAGGAACAAAGGAATGAATGTCATATCATACTTGTTGGCAGATACTCAATATTAAATGACTTGGATCAGGATTATGTTGTACTGGCAGCCATATCAAAACATTTCAGTATCCAAACAATACGATATTTGATTCATTGCGTTATTGGGGCCTTTTAAAAGCCCTTCCTATTTTGCCTCACGGGGAAGCAAACCTTTATCCATAATAGAGTTTGTACCTCCACAGTTATTAATGACCAATTCTCCATAACCAACCAAGGTCATTTGCACAAGCAGTCTCTAAACTGTGGGGAAGCTCATTTTGCCTTCATGACTTAATTGTTCCAAACATTTGTCTTTGACTGGAGTTTAATGAGATAAACTGCTGTTTGGTGAAATAAAATGAGAAGCTCTCAGGGATTTTTGTTCTCACTAGAGACCTGAGGTTGGAGTGTGTCATTTCCATTTATTGCCATGATGTGGGCGTTGTGAAACCCTTTTGCGATTAACTGTGATTAAGGGCCATGCAAATAAACTTAGAGGGAGGAGAGGTGTATCATTCATTGCATTGGCTTTTATTTATGTGAAAAACATGTCAGGGCAACTCTTAAGAGTTGCGCTGCGTCTACTTTTATTCAGACGGAGAAAAAAAACAACAACTCCTGGCTTATGTGTTCTCGCTGGCCTTTTCTTAATCAGCACTGTCTTTTTGTCACATGCTGAGCTCACCATCTGCTGCGACTGCAGCCACATGAACGTCCTTAAAAAGTCATTGCTGTATTCTTAATTATCTTCATTCAATCACCTACCCTCTTCAGGGAGATGAAAGGTTATTAGAAAATGAGCCCACATGGGGAATTTATTAAAAGTGCAGAAGAATACTGTAGGGAAGTATACACAGCTATGATGGTATTGTACATCCTGTTGTCCTTCAGCCACATGTTTCAGTTTTTTTTGTTGTTGTTTTTGTTTTGTTTTTATGGCATTTTGGCTAAAATGACTGTTCAATGTCTTCACCGCTGTCTCCTGCAGCTGTAATTATGTCAGTCCTCCTGTATAACTTTCTCCTGCTCTCCCTGTCAGTCACATCTTGTTTGTTTGCACGTAGCAACTTAGATTTTGGACTGTTAAATTTTAGATCCGAATGCTAGTTTGACCACTTAAATATCCCGCTGGAAAGATTTGATGGGAGAAAAAAAAAAAAAAAACATAACAGAAAGTGGTAGCAGGAGCGTGTTTCAAATTGAATCTTCACGCCCAAATCTATCAGAATACTCTTAGTTTAATTTAAAATAAGAAAATGGTGGAATGTTCCCTCCGGGTTGGGAGCGGGTTGCTGCCCAAAGCAAAGTAATTCAAGTATCTCAAGGTTTTGTTCACAAGTGATGGGAAAATGATGCGTGAGGTGGCGTCTGCAGTACTGTTGTGGGAAAGAGGGAGCTGAGCTGGAAGTCGAAGCTCTCAATTCTCCAATACATCTAGGTATGAGCTCTGGGTAGTGACCGATAGAATGAGATTGCTGGGCTAAGAAGCTTGGACATCCAGGGGGAACTAGGCTGCTGCTCCTTCCGCATCGAAAGAAGCCAGCTGAAGAGGTTTGGACATCTGATTAGAAAGCCCCCAGGGGGGTCAGACCCAGAACCCGCTGGAGGGACTATATAGTCCATCTAGTCTGGGAACGCCTCAGGATCCCCCAGGAGGAGCTGGAATGTGTTGCTGAAAAGAAGGGCATGTGAAGTGCCCTGCTAAACCTGCTGCCACCGGGACCCGACCCTGGATAAGTGGAAGAGAATGGATGGATGGGTGGAAGATAAGATGAGATAGACCTTAATGATCCCACACGTGAGAAATTCACTTGTCACAGCAGCTTGTGCACACAGGGTGGATAAGAAATTACTCATAGATCAGAAATATACAGAAGAAAGTCGTGAAGTTGTGCTGGTGTTTGACAGCTGTTGGAAGGAAGGACCTGTGGTAGCCCTCGTCCTTACATGATGGGAGTAGCAGTCTGTCAGTCTGTTGCTGAAGGAGCGATTTAAGTTGCCCACAGTCTCATGCAGAGGATGTTTCTACTTGTATTGTTTTTAATTTCCTGTTTATCTCATGAGTAAGATAAGACATTGATAAGCCTAAAGGTTATTGTATAATAATAATAATAATAATAAATGCATCATTTAATAAAAATCTAAAACATGAAAATGTAAAATTGGACTTTGGGTCCTGGACGGTGTTTTGTTGGTATGCCCCACAGGAGATAGATGTGTTATTAGCCGAAACATGGGGATTTAATGAAGATGAATGGGATGAAAATCATTGCACGCAGGGCAGGATTTTAAATCTTTTCCCCTAAATTCAATTTTTTTTTTGTTGGATTAGTTGATATCAGCCAGTGGAAGTAGCTTTTCAGTGGGTGTATTGTCAACCTTGTTCTACAGGATCTCTTGTTGACAGAGACACATTTTGCCAGTAAAAAAAAGTAAAATCCCTCACATACTGTACGGTATGTGCATGGGTGTGTGTGTGCGGGTTGAACTGGATTAATCTACAAAGATCTTGTAGAAACGTGTCCAGAATCTTAATATATATTTCTGCATAATTTTCTCACCAATCGCATCACTTACATTGCCATAAAAGTAAAGCAATCAATGGAGGGGCCAGCTTGTGTCTGCCTACCAGAAGTCGTCGTAAACCACGTCACCTTCCTCTCTCCTCCGTCCCCTCCTCATCAACTTAAGTCACTTTTCCTCATCGGAGACGTGCGAAGCAGATTAGAGCAGAGATGCAGCAAAAATGTGGCGTGAAGAAGTGATGTATCATCAAACTGAACGCTCTGGCAGAAGGACAGCTCTGCCTCTTTCTGTTTTTTTTTTTCCCTACCTCTCGTTTACAGTGTGAAAATAAGGCTCGTTAGCATTCATGTGTTGCGTTCCTGGTCTCGAACACGTAGCGCCGTCTCCCATTATTGAGCCTTTGTAAATGCTTTGAAGTTCTGCTGTTTGGGGAGTTTTTATTCCAAAACATGGCAGGGGCGCGAACGCGAAGCTTTGAAAGGCAGCTGGCCCAGTATTTGTTGTGCTGTATTGATCAGCATCCTTTTTTTCTGATATTTCTCTTCAAACATAATTTGCTCTGTTTATTTTACGGGGGGAAAAAAAAAAAGACTCGCAGCACATGAAGGTGGAGCTGCAGCAACCCTTCTCTGCTCTGTCATTGAAAACAAGGTCAAGGTGACGGAGAATCTAATTGACACTCGGCTCGACCCCACCGATTCCCCCGGGATGACACACACACACACACACACACACACACACAGACAGACAGCAGCAGCAGCACTGCTTGCTCTCCCTCCTCCACCTCCACCACACGGTTACACCACAGGCTCAGGCTCGCGTCTCATTAGCATTTGACCGCGTGGGCAAAGCAGCTTCAGCTAATTCATTTAATAGTGAGAATATATTCTGTGTAATTTAATTAATGTGTTAGCGTTTGTCTGTGGCCCGATAACGTTAAAACAATTTCACAGCAGCACCAGAATCAAAGCGCTTTGTAAAGTGTGAGCGTATTGTTTAAAGGCTTTTTTTTTTTTTTTTTAATGTCCCATATTTAACATGACAGAGTCATCTTTAGATAAATATAGCTGAATGACTTGATATGACACATGGTTACAAATACATGTATACCAGTAACGAGAGGATTGTTTACTCCGGTCATAGATCCTGTACAGCACAGGTCAGCTGATCATTTGTGCTGGTGCCAAAGATTACCAAAAAACTGACTTTTGTAGTCACGTAGTCTTCAGACTCACACAGCTCCACCTGGAAACAACTTTTGTTCAATCTTTTTTTTTTTTATTTTTTTTTTTTTTTTACCACATGCAGTAGTACTTCCTCAGGACCTTGTATCAAATTTTTGACAGTAAAGTCCCACACCAATTGAGTTCCCCTTTAAACTGTGAGTTTTACAATGTTAAAGGAGTGCAATGGTAAATATTTTGCGCCTGGTGATATCAAACATCAGATTTAGAGCTTCAAATGATGATTATTTTCATTTCCAATTCATCTGGAATTTTTGTATTATTTTTTAATTTGATCAATTGTTTCATCTTCGGAGTGTCAGAAAAAACTAAAAATGCCTCTCACAGGATCCCCGAACATCAGCTGATGTTTTAAAATTCAGTATTTTATTTACAACGATACAAAACCGGGCACATCCTCCACAGATTATTGATGCAATGTTTCAACAATCTGTAGAACCATTTAATTTGCACGCATTCACAAACAATATTGTACTTCCAGTTTTATGACAGCAGTTTACATTTGTCTTTTTCCTCTTCCAACATAACCACCATGTCCACATGCACAAAGCCAGTTTCGTGTACAAATGGTTTTCCCAGTCTGATGTCTGAACTTTACTGGCTTGCGCAGTGGCTTGACCTCAGCCCCATCCAATACCTCTGGGATGAACTCAAACACCGACTGGAAGCCAGAAAATCTTTACAAGCTCTCTGATGATGCGTTCCTGAGCCACGTCTAATATTTCTGAAAGCTTTTTCAGTGTTTCATTTATTTTTGGGGGGATTAGTTGCTGTGAAATATCGATGCACAATGGTAAATCTGACATTCTGTATTATCATTTTAGCCTTGAATGCACCAGATAATGTTTAGCATTAGCTGATGTCTATTCAGAGGTGCTTCGAATAAGCTTTAAAGCCTGAAAGTCTGGATCACTAACATTAGAATCAACAGATACAAAGGTTGAAGTGGACTTATTATCATTTCCAGCTCTGCATTCTTAGCCTGAGACTCCACTAGACTGTAGCTTTCCGTGACTCACTCTTCAAAAACAGCCTTGTTTATCTTATCCTGGCCCTTTATGCAGCCCTTCAGCTCAGCCTCTTTCTGAAACAAGTCTTCATTGATCTTCAAGTAGTTCTTGCAAAGCTTTGAGGTCATTCTCCTGCTGCAGTATGAATCCTTCTCCACAAAGATGTAAACCAGAGGGTTTAACATGTCTCTGAAGAACGGAGAGCTTCTTCTACCTCGGTCAATTTAGTCCTATCCTCCAAGTCCAGACCAGGGTACAGCCTTAGAATTGAATATTCCCATATTCATATTCATTGTTCATGTTTCGCCCATCCTGTCACCCACTGCCATGAATCTCAATCTCGGATTCACCAGCAAAAACCTTTTCCAGTCATCCACTGTCAAATGCTGATGTTTCTTATTGTTTGGCCTTGTTTCCTCTCCTGCTCATTGGAGTCTTGCATTCTTTATTTAGCAAATTTTGTATCTGCGATGAAGGTGCTTTTCTATTTCTCAGGGAACTAACCTTGACGTATTGATCTCCTGTTGGTGTGGTAACATTTGGTCTTCCTGATCATGCTTTGGATACAACTCATCCAGTTTCTGCAAAGTGTTTTAGACTTCCCTCCACTGACCACTGACATCCAGAAACCTTTGGCCCTGATTTGGTGCAGAGAAAGTTTGTTAGTTTAGAATAACAATTTTGACTTCTGACACTTTCACTTTGTTTCTGGATCCTCAGAATTTACCTCAAGTTTACCTGAAAATATTAGACTTTAAGTGTGGTCTCTGGACTCACCTGTAATGCCATATCACCAAAGCAACAAATGTATAAACATATATATTTTATTTATTTTTATTTCCCACAGTGCGACTCTGACTGAGAGGCCAACAGCCAAGACACAACTGACTACATGAGGAGGCCAAGTGACGGGACACTGGTCCTCACCTAGACCCCTCCCACGACCCCCACCCTCAACCCTTGCCTGGACATGGTGAGCCTCCTATGCATGTCTACAGTTTGTCTATGTTGTGTTTTTTTTATATTATTTGTATTTATTATTTTTTTTATCATAAATTGACTGATCGCTCATTAGCATTCATGTCAGATAAACTACCTCATGTGTGGTAGCAACAGACATAACGGGTAACTTCCTAGGAAGAGAGCATATGAAGCTGGAAGTAAACAATGTTTTCCCGAAAATAAA
The DNA here is from genome assembly GCA_023373845.1 of Nibea coibor. Lineage (NCBI taxonomy): Eukaryota > Metazoa > Chordata > Actinopteri > Sciaenidae > Nibea > Nibea coibor. Next base: position 7,713,904 of record CM041737.1, on the reverse strand, counting down.
TTTAGTTGCTGGTGATGGTGTATTTCTGACAGCGTGGTTTTGAAACTGTTGCTTTGCTTTTGTTTGTGTACCCATTAAACTGATTTAATGAGTGTACTGGCAGCTTAAGAGTTTATTGGACTGTTTAGACAACAGGATAATAAATTATGTGTGTGGTTATTTATTTATATATATATATATATATAGACTGCAACCCAGAAAGCCCCGCAAGGATTTAAGTGAGAAGTAAGTTTTGACGAATGAATTGACAAGAGTACAAGGTCTGACGATATGCCAACCCAGTTTGATTTAAAGCGTCTGTCAGGCCGACAGCTGAAGGAGAAACATGCTCTACGTCATTTAATCTCAAGACTTGCTGTAAATTTAATGAACCCTAAATGTCCTCTGTGTGAAAACTGCACTGTATTTCCATGACAGCAGCTTTGCAAACACTAAATTCAGTGTGTAAATCAGATTTTTTTTTTCTCTCCCTATGATACCATGATCAAAAAGAAAAGGAAAATTCAGTTTTATTTTGAGAGCAGTGCATTTCAGCTCGTGGTCTTCAACAGGGTTGTCGAACAACACATCGACGTGTTTATGGTAATGTGTTTTATGATGTTGCTTTCAAATAAAGACATAAAAGGCAGAAATCTGATCAAATGATGTTTTCTATTTATCATGAATTTTGGTGTGTGTGTGTGTGTGTGTGTGTGTGCTGGTTATCTGTTGCCTTCACAGACGCTCGGTCCGCTTCATATATCATCAAGCTGGTTTCGCACCATGAAAACCTGCATGTGTCAGACTTCACCTCCCCAGTGATCTGACAGAGAGTCGAAAATATTAAAGGAATCATTTCTGATGTGTGTGTCAGATTTAAGTAAATGGCATCCACTGACAAACCCTGCAGTGCAATTAATTAAAGCAGTATAATTATCTTCTAATTGCGGTGTGAGCCTGAGCTCCCAGCTGTCTTGTAGGTAACAAATAAAAGGAACCGGTCTGATGCCGGGCTGGGATCCAGAATCAGTGCTGAGGCAGTGAAAGTCTTAATCTTTCATTTATATCTCATTAATGTTTGTGTGTATGTTTCTGCGTTATGGTTGTTGACGCTGCCCACACTTGCCGCTACACAGCCTCGAATGCCCCCGGCAGTTGAGCGAGAGATTAGCTAGGTCGTGATGAATGACCCTCGCAACTCCAGCACAAGCCCCCGAGACTTGTGGCCATGAATTATTAAAGCGCCATCATAAATAACTCACCGTAATGAGGGTGTGCTTACACGCTACAAGCAGGGAGAGAGGGAGGAGAGCAAAAAAAAAAAAAAGGGGGGGAAAGAGAGGATCAGAGTTGACGAGAAGGGGATGATTGAGAGGGATAGCGGTTTGACCTTGGACTGAAAGCCCGTCGTGATGCTCGGCCGGCGAACGGAGGCACTCAGCCTCGTGAAAACGAGCACAAAGCTAATTTTGCACATGAGCCGTTTTTTTTTTTTTCCCTTCAGAGAGATGGGCTCTATCCCTAAGTACATGTCATAAATGTTAATGTTAAGTAACGGCAGGCTGTATCTAGGCCACGCAGAGATTGGAAGCAGCACAGGTTGCTTCAGGTGTTGCTGCTATCGTGCAGACTGTGATGAGCATTTTAAAACCGAAAAACACACTTCTGTGTTTACACCAAAACATCCGAGGAGGACGGTGATGAGAACAACACCAGGCGTTTGAATTTATCGCTTTGCTCTGGATTTTGTCAAAGTGAAACATATCTAACTGATTGATGATTACCCGGAGATTGATGGCGGCCTTCGATGATGAATGGCAGCGATGATGATAATCCTTCTTTTAACCATAAAGTCAATTTTCTGGTCATTGATTTAAAACATGGCCACTGAGAGTGGCTGATTTAAAGCAGGCATAAGTGGAAAAAGCATCTAATTATACTGTATATGAAATAATTTCTTTCAAAAAGTAGACATAAAGCATCAATTACCACTTCCTATGTGGCCCTAGGCATCCATGATTGCATGTGATTGCTGAACTATGTGATTTCATATTTTAAAATCTCACTGTGACACCGTCTGCCTTCCTGTTCATTCCAAAGATGTTTGATGGGGTCTGTGCAGGCCAGTAAAGTTCTTCCACACCAACTTGGTAAAACCATTCTTTTGGATTTGTTAAGTTGAAGCAGGAATAAACACAAGCTGCTGACACAAAGTCCGAAGAACTGTTGTCTAAAATATCATTGTGCTGTAAGATAGTATTTTTCTTCTTCATATCTAATGGACCCAAACGAAAGGAACAAATAGAACAGCCCCAGAAGTGCACTTTGTATGCATCCATATTAAGCTGGTTGTATTTAAAAATGTAAATCTTCTCTTCATTCTGACCCTCTCTTCACAGTAAATCATCCTTTTCCTGCCAAATAGCAACTATAATAAGTTTTTTTTTTTTCTGCGACACGCTATGTAGGGGTAAAACCAAGCATTTGCCAAACACTGATACAAGTCTGCCCAGTGAAGTTCGAGGGCTGTGTGGCAGTAAAATTGTACTGTGTTGTCTTTATCCTGTATTTATGTCGGTTTTGGCAGGCGATGTGAGGACTAGAATATAATGATTTGATCAGCAGTGACGTGTCTGTTATGCTCCTTACCAGACGTCGGCTGTGATGAGCAGTTTGTTTGCCAACTGAAAGGATGAAATGCAAAAGATTTATCCCTTTGTCTGCACAAAGTGGGTGCAAAATTGCGGTTTTGGTGCAATAATGCCACGACAAAAATCTTAGAACTTATTCAAGTCATATCTGGCCATACTCTTGTAGTTTCTGCTAATAGCCGTTTACTTATGTTGCATGAAAAAAGCCACTGTTAATCCAATAGACACTTCTGCCCCGGTAAAGCAAATAAATTGGGTTTTTAGATGGTAAACTCTTTTCACTTATCAGTATGTGCTCATTGACTGTTTGACAATCAACAACCTTTCGTTGGATGACATTTAAACAGATTAATGATAATGATTATGCAAATATACCATCTCAAAGGTCACAAGTTGTAAAGGCCACAGGTTCCATTGCTAAAGAAGCCCATTTAGGTTCATCAGCAGACATGTTTCCTCTCTGAAAGCCCTTGAACTTCACTCTGCACCTCTACCTTTAAAAATGTGACTCTTCACTGGCCTCCTGATCCAATTCAATTACAATTCACCTGCTAATGCTTCGAAAGCACAACAGTTCTCAATGCATCTTGATGCACTTCTTTCACTGGGAAATTTGCATAATTTACCAGCATTTGGCTGGTGAATGATGCAAATTTTCCAGTGGCTGGTAGATTTCAGACACAAAGTAATGATTTAGCCTGCTGTTGCGTGGCTGCTGAATTTGAACATTTATCTCAGTGGCTGGTAGATGTTCACATTTTAAAAAGTTAATTTCACACCCTGAAAATGTATTGATCCTCAATTTTCTATATAACTGCAGATGGCTACTTTTTTTCAACAGGTAATAGAAGCCGTCATATAAATCCGAACTCCCTTTTAGAGAGTGCTTTAAAAGCTGACTATTAACTGTACCTTTTCAATACCAGCGTGTGAGGACATGAGCATGATTCTCTTCTCCGCCGCATTCTTTATGGGTGTGAAAACACCATCTTGTTTTGTTTTGTACTTCCCAGTAAATTCAAATTTGAAATGTGGCCAGATTTCTGCTTTCAAAATACTGTTTTATCACTCACTGCCACTCTCTGCCACATCTCCAACATACAAAATGTCAGATAGCCACACATGCTGCATGCATTAGAAGTGAGACAGTTCCACACTTCACTGCATATGAGCATCATCTGTAATGAAAGTGTGGCTAAAATAAATAATTTCTTTCTTTCCCCTTGTCTGAACACAGAGGTCGTTCCGATCGTTTGCAAACGACGACCGCCATGTCATGGCCAAGCACGCCAGCATCTATCCAGCACCGGAGGAGCTGGAGGCCGTCCAGACACTCGTGTCCACAGTGGAGGGAGCCCTCAAGAAAGTTTCTGATTGGATGGATGGCCTCAACAAATCCTCAGGGAAGACCACCACCAACAATGAGGCTGGGGACAAAACAGTGGAGAAAGATGCTTCTGACACAAAGTACGTGCCGCTGTGTGTTGTGCGCTGACCTAACTCTTGGTCATACTGTTCTGTCCTGCTTTGATCACAGTACAGGATTTTCTCACAGTTCTCTGAGTTCTGTGTTGCATCCGACTGCCAAGTGGGTGTGTTTTCTGAGTGTAAGATGAAGAGAATTTATTGCTTGCTCCGGTTTATTTTTGTACCTTCAGCTGTTTCTGCAGCACAGTGCCAGATCGTTTCCCTCGTAAAAAATGGGGTGGATACGTGTGATGATTGGATGATTAAACAAACTCAACGGTCATAAATTCTCAACATTTGGCTTTGGACCTAAACGTCCACATAGAGGTTCTGTATTAACAGAGCATCTATTGAGATACAAGAGTGAGCCGATTACATACAAAGAACATCCACATCCAGGACAGACAGTGTTGTTATTATAATAATATTATTATTAATAATAATAAACTGAATTCATGTCCAGAATGTCTAAAGAATCACTCAGTTCAGTTCACCCAGATTACAAGAATATATACATTTATATACAACTCTAACTACACTTAAGCATCCATTTATTTGTCAGTGTCCACATGTGACCAGGTTATGTACATTTTCTTGCAACGTTCTTGAGGCAGGACAGAATTTCTTTACTGCACACACTGTGCCCATTGGACATGCAATAACTGGACAACAATAGAGGTGAAAAGAATTTTGTTTGTAACACAGTGAACGCAGTGAAATATTTAAGACAGTCTCTTTGTTACTGTGGATAATCCACAGCACACGTTGTCAGCAGACTCCATAGGGTCTTGTTTGGTGGAATGTTGTGACAGTGAGGTCTGTTTTTTGTCCGCTGATGGAAGAACTGCTCAAATGTTTTATTTAGGTAACAATAGTAATACAGGTATTTAAATTTTTACTTAGTCCATGATGAAACGTGGATAGTATTGCTTGGAGCATCACAAGGGGGATTCCATTCATTTCCATTGTATTGGACTGGAAGCAGAAATCTCAGAGAGCGAGATCTGAACACCACGTGAATGACACAAAAAATTGCTTAGCAATTTAGGTAAACTGACCCTTTATGATGGAACTATATGCTCCTACACTAACAGATGGATGAACAGCACCAGACTTCAGTAAGAGCAGTAACAAAGTGCAGTTTAAGAAAATAGACAATATCCACTCTATTCAGCTTCAAGCTAAGTCTTTCTTTGTACATATGGCATGAACATCTTAGATTAAGACAGACTTGAGAAAAAAGCAGAACTTTTCACTAAATAGTTGTAAAATAATGAGGTGGAATATTTACATACGAGAAAAATGATCAGCTGTCCCTGGCAGTGCAAGCTGAGGACCTGTTCTCTGGCTGTATTTCTGTTTCTGTATGGCTGTGAGATACTCTAATGCTGGTTGTCATTCATCTGCCCTCAGGCCGGACAGCACGCCAGTGCTGTGTGGGGTGACACGTGTCGGCCTGGTGGCCAAAGGCCTGCTGATCAAAGGGGACATGGACCTGGAACTGGTGCTGATGTGCAGGGAGAAACCCACCAAACTGCTGCTGTACACCATCAGCGCCAACCTCCCTCTGCAGATCCAGGTACACTCAGCCGCACCTCCAGCACTGCAGTGTTCAGCACGGTGCATCCAAAATGAGCCATGAAAGTAAAGCTGAGGAAACAACCTTGGGGTAGGGAGGCTTTCAAAAGGTACCTTTGTGATCCAAGCTTCAGTGGAAACGCTTGTCCACAGAGAGCAAACAGAAGTTCTGTATGTGTGATAAAAGAGTTTGTGTGTGACATTGGATAAGAGACAAGTAAGACCCTGAGGTGAAGCACGGCATGGTAATAATAATAATAATAATAATAACATTACAAATGGTCCAGGGATACAGGGATTTGCAAAGAAGTGGTAGGAAGTATATTGTGAACATAATACATACAGTTGTGTATAACAGAGTGTAGCAGTATAAATACATTTGGACTTTAAATTTGCTCATAAAACAGTGCAAAACACATCATTTGACTTTGTTTCTGTATATTTGACATGCAGTTATAAATACCAGAGATCCCATTTCTTGTGATTGTCCTCATGCCTCTTGGCGTCCTCTGTAAAATGAGTCCGTAAATATCCTCTTATATCACAGTGATATACTGTATATTACCGTTACAATACGGCATTATGCGATCACATATTGAGTATTTGAAATGTTAACAAATATTTAGACAAAATTTGTAGAGTTAAAATTAAAATAAAAGCCTAAAATACAAAATAACTCAGGCCTATTTTCTAACTGAAGTTTGCCTTGCTGGATGGCTACACAGTGTGGGACACTACCAACTGTTTACTTTTTAAGACATGGAGCAGTTTCAAAAATAAGTTTGTATATGAACGTATATTCTAAATATTATTATTAAAATAAATGTTTTTTAAGTTCAAATTCAAAAGTCGTAGTTTTTTACAATACTTAGTCTTATAGGAATATGTTAAGCTGAGCCGATGAGTCGCAGAATTATCCACTTCCACAAGTGAAGTTTAAATATTGAGCCACCTTCTTTCTCAGTGAACTTGATGTCCTTAACAGCTGCCATTACTCCCGAGAGCCAGCAGTTTTACAGTATGGAGCGCAATCTTGTGATGTGGCACTCGCGATTATCACAGTCAGCAGTAGGGTCTCCTGTAAGATCAGCAATGGATTAATTAGATTAAGTAATGACGCTTAAACAATTGCAAGCATACCAGTGATGGCTCCTTTTTTTCTCACAAAAAACAATCCCAAATATATTCTTTTATTGATAACAATTAGATAAAGTTGAAGCACTTCCTGACCCTTAAGCCTGATGGAGCAGAAATGTTTCTGTCCCCAGAATAATGGCATGTTACAGTGGCGTTTGAAAGCATTATTTTTAGTTGGTAGGAAAAGTGAGGAGCATCTGTTGGCTAACAAAGCGGTGCCGACGTACACAGAGCCTAAATGTGCTTCCTGTGCCCCCCATCTCAGTTAATTACCTGCCATAGCTGCCGTGCGTGCTTCATCAACAATGTAGGAAACCATTTGAAGCTCTCATTTCCTGGGCCAACCTGGGAGAGATTGACAGGCAGAAGGGGTGATGGATGGGGTCATTTCTCACAGAGATGCGATAGAAAGAATGCACTTCAAAGCATGCCACTGAAGGGAACACAGATCTTGAGGAAAAACAAGGTAGTTTGGTGTGCTGGGAATTGGCTGGCATTAACAACATCTTTGTGCTGCGTTAATAAACCTCTGCCATTGCCATAATTTGACTTCTATCAAATTATGTTTTTGTTTTTATTCCCTAGCACGTAAATATCATTATTTTGTCTTTTGGATACTGACTCTTATTTGAGAATGTACAGAGTTCATTCTCTTCCTGTACTTCCTGTGTATGTTTCAAATTAAATTAACATAAAGTAAGTGGTTACTCCATTTGAACCCCTAAGAGGCTTTCGTCACTGATCTGTGCAGAAAGTGTTATATTTCATGGAGCTGTTTCACAGAAAACAAAAACAGCAAAGACAAAGCAACACAACAGTGAGTGACTGAGAGAGTACTGATGGATGTAGCTCTGTGGGAAAATGCACATTATCCTGAATATACCAAGACAACAAACACAGGAGTGGAGTAAATGGAGTGTTGAGTTTTAATTTATGGCAAAAAACCTCAACGGAAGTAATCAAGTCAATGGGAACAGAACAGAAATCGGAGAGTTTTCTGACTAAAATATGATTAAATATGCTTTTCTAACAAGTAACATCAAGAATGAAGTCCTGTCTCTAAAGCCCTTTTCAGAAATGTAATATGTAACACTGCATGCCCGCAGTCACACAGGCGACTTTTACGTCAGTGCTCCAACAACATTCATGGGAAGAGCTGATGCTCGTGCTTCCTTTCGGTGCCAGTGTTAACCAAATGGGCTGTTCACGCAGCGTGTGTTGTGGAGCTGCATTATTTGATCGCGTGTTTATACATATGTTTTTATAGAGCAGTAATTTTGCATTTTACAAGACCTTGTACAGAGAGCTTGTCCCAAACACATCCTCCAACAGAGTAGAACAGCAGCGCCGTGTTCTTTACAGTCAGCAGGAGTCAGTGTTGCAACTGTGATATTTGATTTTTAATTAATCGTGCAGCCCTGCCTTGCAGACAATGACGGAGGACAAATACGAGGTGCAGTCTTGCGTGCCAGAGGCAGCCATCCGGGTTTGCAGCATCCGAGACCCCCAGCTCACGCTGAAGATCACTCTGTCCTCCTTAGCCATGAGGGAGGAGCACAGCACCACAGAAGAAGGTATTGACCCCACTCCCCCACCACTCCCCCACCCACCCTCATGTGCCTCATGTGTGGAAGGATGCTGCCCCTGTTTTTGCTTGACCTTTACATGAGAACAGAGGGCTGAGGGTTCATAATGGAATGTAAAGGTATAAATGACACCTGAGCTTGATATGGGAGATAATGTGGGGAAAATTGGGAAGGATGATACATCGAGAGAGCTGAAAGCTGAGAGGCAAACAGGGGAAAAAGGAGAAGGGATGATATGGATCTGGGTCAAGTGTGGTGGAAATAGCAGATGGCCGATGCAGGATGATTTCCGCAGGGGATGTTGGGTTTGGATTTGTGAAAAAGGAGACGTTTGTCTCAGGTATCCTTTTGTATCCTTCAAAGGACTCAGCGATTCCTAAAATGAGAGTGGGGAGGTTGTTACTTTTGGCCAAACAGGTTTAAAAACAGGCATCATTTTAGACCAGAAATGTATAGATTCTGAGGAATTCATCGCTTAAAAAAAGGCTTGTTCAAATTCAATAGGACACCAAACACAGAAAATTTATCTCTGTACCTGATAAAGAATCACACTGCTGGGAAACATTAGTCTCCAGTTTGGCAGGTGACATTCAGTGCGTCAGTGTTTGTTTTTTCACACAAATGGGAATGAAATTAAAAATGAAGGCAAGTCACAACTGAAGAGCTGTCATTATGAAGTGGCGAGTCTCATTGTGCTCCCAGTGGGAAAGACTGAGTCGAGCTATCGCGAAAGGTAGAAAAATTGATTCTGCCAAACAGGAGAGAAACAGCTCCACAGCACAGCTGTCGAGTGCAGAGTCTCAACAAGGACAAAACCATTTTCCTTCAGATTCAACATCCTGTCAGCACAAACAATGACGGTGTTTTGTTTTTTTTTGTATTTTGTCCTGGTTTGTGTGAAATTCCATAAACACAGACTGTCCGCTACTTCTCCTGTAGACAGAGAAGCAAACACAGAACTGATTATCCTAACAGTGTAGAAGAAGTAGAAGAATTTAAATAGGCTATTGAGATTGCAGCCGTAGGGGTTTCCTAGATGTTTGATGGTGGTTCATGAACTCTCCGTTTAAGGTTGGATCCAGTTCTAGGATGTCATTCACCAAAAGCAGAAGCTGATAATCTCTTATTGCAATGAATCCATTTCTTCTCACTGATTTTTACTGGCAGACAAATCTATCTAACATTCATCCTTCAATCCAGGTTTCTCATTTTTTAGTTCATGAATGTTTCTTTGACCAGCTAACATGATGAATGTCAAGTCCAAATTGTGATTGTATCGGTCACATTGTCTTTGTTAATTGCTGCTGTCCGTGCTCAGGTAAAGATCATTTGTTAGAGAAACAAAGACCACTCTTCAACACCAGCGTAAGACTGTGAGCAGCCTCACAGTGTTTTTGTGGTTTTACAACATCCACAGGGTGATGAGTCTCATGCTCCTGCTCGTGGATCAGTTGCAGTGGTGGAAAGTAGCTAAGAACATTTACTCAAGCACTGTACTTCATGTAAATCTGGGGTACTTTACTTGAGTATTTCTATTTTATGCAATTTTCTATTTCTACGCCACTACATCTCACAGAAAAATACTTTTTACTCAACGACTGAAAACAGATCTGTGTTTTTATTTAAGTGTTCACAGTGTGGTATACTTTTACTTCAGTAAAGGATCTGAATACGTCTTCCACTATTTTTATGTCTACAATATCATAAAGTTACTGCACAACTGAAACTCTTATTATATTATTATACAGTTGTGCTGGATCAAAACTCTGAGTGCACAAGAGCAAAAAAATCATGCACATTTTAAACATATATTCCCGTTCTTCAAGGAACCTGTTCAGGAGTATTTCTGGTGAGTAACCTGTAACTGGTTCCCTTTGGCTCCTAGATGACCCCTGGTTTTTAGACTGTACCTTCTGTAGCTGGCCTTTGCTCACTGACTGTTGGTTTTGTTGCCGTAGCTCCGCAGGTCAGCGCGCTGTGTGGATTGACACATCTCTGCGGTCCCGCTGCTGACGAGGCACCCTACCACCCAGCAGCAGGAAACCCCGGGTACAAGGGGCTTCCCCGACAACCAAATCGAACCAACCCACTCACTCTCTGCCTCAGACATGCTCCTCTACCCCCCTCCCCCCTTCCTCTGTTGACTGGACTCTGGGTCACCATGAAATTCTGGTCCATGTCTGCCAGCGAGCACATAGACTAAAAGGACAAAATGGCAATATTAACCAGCAGCCCATGTCCAGATCTTTGCTTCTTTATTTTAATTATAGGGGCTGATGAATTTTTATTGGCTCAGAATGACATCCCATAATTTCATGTTGTAAAAACGGTGTTAATTGAATTAATCTGATGTCCTGGTCACTAATCAAAATTCCCCTAAGCTGATGTCAGGGAGAATTAAGTGGGGGTTGTCCTTATCTTTATGTGGTCTTGACCTGTGAGTGATGGTTCCTTCATGGCCCGCCTCTGGGAAACAGCTTCCATAATTCATCTGTATTCCAGGGGGAAGAAAGAATTGAGCTTATCAATCATACATCCATTTATATAAATGCATAAACACAAATCCCGGATCTTTTACAAAAGAATTTCAATGGAGTCTTGAGCGTGCCACTAGAATAATTCAGTGTGTCAGTGAGTCCTGTTGCTGCTGTGAATTGGATTTACTTTAAGTTGTCAGCGGGCAGACGTGAATGTCAAACTGATGAATGAATGCAAAGATACTGTTACATAACAGAGGACATAAAACTTTCATCACATACATCTTAATGCAAATACACCCTGACAATAACAGGAATGCCAAGTGGTTACAGCATGACCACAGGATCATTCATGATTATTTCATGAGAATAACTATAAACCGCTGTGACCCCACTTACTTGACATTACAGTGGTATGAACCCAAAATTTGCAAAACAACTACATCATGACAGCAATTTGTAGTCTGAATTCATATTTTATCAAGTCTGGCGACAAGCAAACAATTTTTAAAATGCTTCTTTTCTGAAGAGACTTTGGATCATGCAAGGATATACCAACTTAGTTCAAAATAAAGTAAAGCTGGGGTCAACTGACAGACATATATTTTTAACTTTGCTGCTTACTTTTCCCTAAAAAAAGTAAGACCAATTTTCCTGTTATGGAAAATAAATTGTAAAAAGAGAGAAAAAGTTAAATATCCTGGGAAATTATTTCAGCATTCTCCCACTTTTCTTCAGCCAAGAATAAATTTCCTCTAATTTCTGGACTGAGTGACAGGATGTCAGACAGAGCCAGTGCAAGTTGAAATCAGGCTTCCACAGAGAGGAGTATATTAGTGTATGTCTGTCATACAAATGAGCTCATTACTGTACATGACCTGGAAAATGATGAAGGAATGGGAAGTTTTGTCTGTTCTCTGTACAAATATGAAGTGTTACATTAAAAAGCTTTGGGTATCTACAGACAGTTCTAATGACAGCAGTGGGTGTCTTCGCCTCGGCTTCAGCAGACAGGTTGCGAGGGTGAAGATCAATCCACTTTTTAATCCCAAAAGTTTAAAAGATAAACTCTAAGCTCTCTTCCTGCTGGTAAACCGCTCCAGATCAGAATCCGACATGACTCCAAGTATTCGTTGCTCAAAAAAACCTCTTTTCCTACAGATCCCCCGTCTGTTGGCTAGCAGCAACTCTGTCCTTGTCTTTCTTCATCCTCATGTTGGACTGAGGGTAGACTGGACTGTACAGTGACTCACTATTCCCTCTCCTGGCACAAGTGGTATTACAGGGAAGTTCACGCAAAAGCTAATCATTTTGTGCACTACTTTCCGTAGATATCTGCAGCACGGCAGACACACATGTATTTGACATAACATCACAGCTCAGAAATTTTTAGAAATGTGCTGTCAGCTTGCTGTCATAATAATTGGGCATCTGATTAGGATGCCCTCTGGGTGCCTTCCTTTGGAGGTATTCTGGGCACGTCCAACCAGTGGGAGACACCGGGGCAGTCCTAGTAAATGCTGCAGGACTATATACAGCCCATCTGGCCTGGGGAACACGTCAGGATCCCCATGAGGAGCTAGAATGTGTTGCCGAGGAGAGGGAGACCTGACCCTTGATAAGGGGACGGAAATGGATTGATGGATAATCAATCAAAACAATGGATTAATCATTTTTTGCTTAGAATTTCACTTTGAAAATGTTTATATTTATATATTCCAGTGGCACACTTGAGACTCCAGAACAGTGTCCTGTGTTTTAAGACCAGGTTACATTACTGTTGAAAAGTTGACTCCGGTCCAGTTTATGGTATGACAGCACAAAAGAAATGCTTAACGTTACATTTTCATGACTTCATCCCCACATAGGATCAGTCCATTGACCCTGATAGCATTAGTTCCACTGAAGAGCATGATACTAAGTAATCCCAAGAACCACTGTCTTTAGTTTCTTAGCACAAAGTAGAGAAATAATTGAATAGACTCGTTTAGTTTCACTTCAGTTCCCAATTTCATTTGTTTTGAGGTCTCTAGGTGCCCTGAAAAGTGCTGTATTAAAAAAGTTTGCTCTTCCAGTTTACTTTGACAAATCACGTCATTACCTGCACATTTCCTGCTAGAGTAGTACATTATATTACCCAGAAGTCCCAGTGGCAGAACATGAAGGTCCTCAGTCTTTGGTCTTGGAGGAGGAGTGACACGGGACAAACCTTGTGTCTCTCATCAGCTCCTTCATTTGTCTTCCACCTCTTCCATCCTGTTCAGCTTTCACTACGGTCTCTACAGCAACAGACTGCTAAACCACACATCGCTTCTTAGCTCACATTACTGCTGATGAATCGCACGCAGACAGATAAATTGGAAATTGAATACTGCGCATATTTGGAATTAGAGACTACGCTGTAACCTCCTCCCTACGAGCAGGAGCTTTTTATAATGCCCAGTGTCAGCATTACTGTCAGCTTTGTAGAAAATAGCTGTGATTTAATCTCTGCCGGCTATTGCTCATTGGAAGAGATCTTTGAACCATAATGGGACTGATTCCACTGCGATGGGACATTCATCAAGATTCAATATTTGCAACTTGGCAAGCTGAAGAATAAAGATAATGTTTCAGGTTGCAGAGAAGTCACTTTTCCACGATTACGTGGATGAGACCACTGATAACCTGTGAGCCTTCACTCCTGAGCTCTGCAGTGTGGTCTGCAGTCTGTTCCCCCTTTTGTCCGTCTGCTTGACTGTCCCACAGTGGGCACCCCTGAGCTGCTCCCGAGAACAAACAGCCTTCACTTTCTTTCCAGGGTGGCGTTCTCACTCTCAGATGTTTATGTTGTCGTTGTCATCTGCTGTCACTCTTCTTCTGCTGTCGTTCTCCCATGGCTCTGCCTCCAGTCATGGCAGGAGTGCTCCCCACAGGAACCCGGTGTGGCGAGACTGTTTCAGTCAAACATAAACATCTGACCGACCCCGCAAGAGTGAAAATACTAGCATGGCGCCCCAGAAAACTGCAGAGCCAGCTGCCTTTTTTTAAAGCCGGATTTTTTTTCTCTTCAAGTAGAATAGTTAATGTGTCTGCACGCTCCCTTCCCCAGTCTCAGGCATTTCTGAGCCAGTATTTTACCATCCACCAAGTGACTCCTTGGTCAAAAGTGTTATTTTGATTTTAATCTGGCTTTTGGTCCTGAGTCGTTGCCATGCTCTCATTTTCGTCCTGCGCCGTAATTGATAACACACTAATCTGGCGTGTTCCATCGCCTTCAGCCACTGATCTGCATCTAGAGTGAGACTCCGGCCGGGCAGCAAGACGCATGCACTCACGTCTACTCCGGTTCCTCCTGTCAGTGTTATGAAACATCCTGCCTTGTGCATGAGAACCCCCCCGCCCCCTCCCCCGCCCAGAAAATCACGGAATCTCTCAAATTTCCCCCTCCTAGCTCATTCGGTCAGATCAGTGGGTTTGCCTAATAATTAGCTGTCCAACCCTGCTGCCTGTGTGTCTGTGTGCGAGTGTGGGAGGTCAGCGTGGTCACGCTCAGTCTGTCCTGTCTCATCCTGTCCCTCTCTCCAGAGGAGGGCGATCGGGACGACAACAAGGAGAGGCAGGAGGATGAGGAAAAGGAGGAGGCGACGGATGAGGAGGATGTCCTGGACAGGCAGAAGTGCCAGGCTGCGCTGGCTGCGCTCCGACACGCCAAATGGTTCCAGGTGAGAACAGCTGGGCTGATGACACAAGCACTCTCAGTGTCTTTACAGTCTGGCATCCAGTCTTATCCTGAATTATCAACCTTATCTCTGGGAAGAACAGTTTTTTACTTTAATGTTGCAACAGAAAGTAAAAATGCCACCTTCATTCTGTTTTTATCGCCTTATTCTGTAAATAGAGGCACCTACATCTGGCACACTGGACCTTTAAGAGCGATTTCATTTTGACGGGTTTAAATAAAAGAGTAAAGGTTGTCTTCTCTGTCAAACCTAACAGTAAAACCAAAATGGTCAGTTCCTTGACATAAACATGCTCTGAAGAGATGGGGAAACTGCAGCAGATGAAAGGTGATCGATGTGGAGAGTGTAACCTTCAAATTAATAGATAAAACAAAGATGTTGAAATATCACGTTTTCCACATTGTTTTTGTTTGTTCAGGTTTGCCTGGAGCCCTTCTAATTATTTCATGTGTTTGTACCACCTCTCCTGCACATGACTGGCCCACTAATTGGCATTTTCTTTTAGTAGATTTTCTAACTAACTAACCAACCAGTGGAGTAACTGATTTGTCAACATTACAAGAATCCAGTAATTAGATGCACAGAGTGTTCCTCGAGTTAGCATGAACTGCAGATAGATTTTAGGGGAAGACAACATGGGAACAGTAGAAATGTCATTTTTCAGTGCAAGTAGAGGAAGAACATGACAGAGTGGGGTGTAACGGTGAAAGTTGTGATAGATTCTTCACTAAATCAGGGTTCAGATGAGCTGCTACACGGCCATGCTGACTGAACTGAGAATGCTTCCACTCCTGAGAAGGCAGCAAGGAAGGATGGAGATGAGAGTCAAGGTCAGGTGAAGCAGCAAGCAGCTTCCCTCCGGGAAGGAGGGCTGAATGCCAAGTGATATCTGAGTGAAGGGCTGCACTGTGAACTGAAGGTGAAGCGGTTCAAGGAGGATTTTATTACATCATATTCGCACAGGACTAATATGACCCCATGTCCTGCAATGATCTGTAATAACTGCAGAATACAATTAGTGAGGTTTGTCTCATTCTCTGTCCACTGTGTCTGGAAGGTTTAAATGAAAGCTCCCGGATAAAACTACCTACTTTATTGTTGTGAAGAGTCATCCTGTGCAAATTGTGTCGATATCTCCTGCATAATTTGATATTCTCCTCACAGCACTCGTTTTTAGCTTCAGTAGAACCTTGAGAGGAAGTTTATAAATCATTTTGGAGCCAAAGATGGTTAATTCATTGCATCTTGTTTACCACAGATTTGAACGTGTTTTATTATTCTACCTGTATTCATTTCACTACATAGAGGGGTGCCCAGTGAACATTTGTAACATGGGGTTAACCATATAATACCACTGTCATGGCTTTAGGAATGATCATTTTCACTATTTTGAGACAATGTATGGAGCAAAAATATATGTAAAGACATTAAATATCTACAGTGCTTGAAGAAATTGGCACAGAAATCTACTTGGAGCATTTCACAGTTCAGCACAGGGGTGTGGACATCCATATACTGTACTGTACATCACGAATGGAAATCTTATATAAAACAACAGCATACAAATTAAGAAAAAAAGTTGTCAATCATATTTTGAAAACCACATTTCTATTACATTTGTATTAATCACAGTATTTCCCTCAAAGTATTTCGCTTGTTTGTGTTCTGCCGACAGAAACTGCTCCTGGGAAACATCAAATAGTGAAGAGGGAACAGCTCAGTGATAACTACAAATACAGCATACGTTTATTTTTAAAGATCCCTTCCTACCAAGCTTATCCACTATAACATTAAACATTAAATTAAATAGAAACCCATAAAACAACACTGTCAAACCCCCATTCAGTGTGGTCTAAAGGATTATTTTAACAGCTTGCAGTACACGTCCTAGCACACCATCTTGCTAGCCGTAGCACTAGCTCTGCTTTTCCCAACAGTCATGTGACCCTCACCTTATAGGTTGTAGTGTTTCCTCGAGAGTCACCCGCATCCATGAGAATGTTAAAAAATCAATACAGCATGCATACAGCATGTACTTGATGTTGTTAATAAATGGATGGATAATGGATGTACTTAAATGACCCAACATTTGGAAATCAGCAGTACTGCTCAAGCTGCTGTAACAAATTCCAAATTTCTGAGAAAGTATGGAGTTTTTAGAGCGTCAGCACTGACGTTACAAGACAATTAAAAACCCATCAGTGCTGCAACTATAGTACTTGCAGGTGTGAGGGTACAGGATGCGTTTCATTTACTGTAGGTTGAGGCTCCAGACTATTACACAAATCTAAAAAGCAGAGCCCTTGGCACTGTGAAATGGCTCAGCAGCCATCATTCATCTACTGGCGCTGGAACAGGGTGAACAATCTGATTTTTGTCCTCCATGTTTTAAGTATTTTGGTAATAAAGTGATCAGTAGGGAAGCTCTTAATTTTGTGTCATGATGTCACAAGTGCAAAACTGGAGGGTGCAGCTGATCTTATTAAATACGTCTGTGTGATATTGTCTGCATAAGTACTGGCTGTCCAAAGCATCCAAGAGCAACATGTCAGCCATTGAGAAGATGAATAATGTTATATATATTCTATGTTCTGGTCTTGATACTAGTATTTTATCTCCAAAGAAATATTTTTGGAGTATCACGTTAGCTATTCCAGACTGCATGTTTATCCCCCTCAGGCCTCAGGCTAAACTTAATCAAATTCCTGCCAGCAGAAACCAGCTAATTTTTGTCACAGAATTGAATATTATTAAGTGAATATCAAATTTAATCTCTCACAATGGTATCAGATGCATATTGACATTTCAGGGGTTGTGAAAATGTCTTCCTGAGCGATCCCATACTGTATATCTTGGAAGTTCTTCTGCTGAGCCAGACTGCAGTCTTGTTGAAATGCTCCTCATGCTGTCACTAAGTTTTGTCCGTCTGTCCCCTCAGGCAAGAGTCACTGATCTCAAGTCCTGCGTTATCGTCTTGAGGATTTTCAGAGACATGTGCAACAGACTGCCAGGGTGGCAGCCTCTTAAAGGATGGGTAGGTGATGGCCACAGAATCACAATGACTTCTTGTAGATTTCAGTAGTAGACTAAAATTCTGGCCCGTGGCCCAGTGTGTTTCTGCAAGATGTGTTTTAAACTCGGTCTGAATCACGACTGTAATTGATTAAGTGTATGCTGTGTTGGGTGTCCTCTCTCTGTTTGCCCTTTACAGCCTCTGGAGCTGATCTGTGAAAAGGCCATTGCCACCTGTAACCGGCCGATGGGTCCAGGTGAGGCGCTGCGTCGCGTCATGGAGTGCATCGCCTCAGGGATTCTCCTGCCAGGTCAGTGATCAGACCTTCACAGCAACCTCCAAGTTTGGACTTTCTCCATCTCTTCTAAACTCCAGGCCAGCACCAGTTTATGAACCCTGGAGGTTATTGCCAATAAAAATATGTGGTGAATTGTCAAGTGAGATTTAGAGGCAGCACATGCGCCTGCAGAATTTATAGAATGAGGAATGAACAGAGGTGAACGTGCACAAAAGGATAAATCTCCCATATTGAACTTATCCACTCAAGTTGAAATGTTTTCATGTTAACAGAAAAAAAACAGCTACACTAAGTCACAGGATCTTCTCTGTCACTGACAGGTTAAGTCACTGTGATGTAGAAAACCTCTTTGCTGTCAGGTTTGGGAGCACACTGTTTATGGCTGGAAGACATCACCTGGAAAGTTGTCCTCAAAGAGGTACTGGCATATTGTCAGGTGAATCATGAAGAGGAGGCAGTGCTGGGCATTTTTCACAGGAGTTGAGCTTGTGATTTTTAGTGGAAATAATGTTTGACAGTTTGAGGAGCTCCTGAGGAACACTTGGTGGAGGGCATCTCCAACTTGAAGTCACTGAGACCATCAAAATGGCTGGCAGACATGGCTGTCTGTCCCCATCTTTAAAAAAAACGGGAGGGTGCACGTCAAGTATCAGGGTATTTTAGTGTTCAGACGCCATCTGAAAGCTTATCTTAAAGTGTCTGGCCAAATCAGTAGCTTTGTGGAGTCTGGTCCTGGTTGTGAAACAGTGGGCCAGCCATTTATTCTTGGAAAAGACTTCTATCCATGATCCTCAGGGAGTCTTGTTTGAAACACTGTGGGAATGCAGGCTTTCAGCGCTGCTACCAGCAATCAGACCAACTCTTTTTGAGATTTCCGAGGATAGGAGTTGAAAACACAGCCAAATTGGGTTTTAATTTGAATTACAAATTTTGATATGGTGCATCTAATTGGCAGTAGAAAGTATGTATTTTGCAGTGTTCTCTACAAACGCACACGATAAGCATTAAAAGTAAAATAAAACAATTGTTTTTATGGCAGCTGGGCATTCAAATCTTTTAATGTGTTGTTGTCATGTAGGCAGCATATGATGTGCCCTCTCTTCTGTTTTAATCTCGCAAATGATGAAATTCTTTCATTTGGAAATTAATATATGTGAAACATCAGAGGTTAAGAGTCGACCACAGTGAATGAATCCAGTGATCAGATTCTCAAAATGAAATTATTGTTTGACAGCCGAATAAAAACAGCAAAGACTGGGTTTAAAAAAGGGTTTAAAAAAATGAAAAAATGAGTTCTTTGATTTGAATTAGTGGGATTTGTAGACTCATTTCTCTAAGTATCTAAACTCATTGTTTCAAACTATACTATGAAAGATAGACCTGGAGTGGAATAGTATCACTTGTCATGTACTGCTGTAGTCATACAGAAAATTGTAAGACTTTCCGGACTCTGCTCCACTTTGACTTTGCACTGCTTATATAGCCTGATAACAAAACATATACGTACTGTTGAAAAAAAGGAATCGGCCCAGGGATTGGAAACAAGATTTAAATATAAGCTAAAGAGGGAAATAAAGTAAGATACCGACATGCACAGAAGCGTTTTTATTCTCCAGAGAAACATTAAGAAATATCTTTAATGAATGTGTTTCAGGATAACCCCACTGTTCATCTGCAACCTCTTCACACGCGGGGGGTCCTGAAGATTCATGCCCAGGAGTATCAACAATGATTCAGTGTAGTTTCACCTACGTTCAGCCTTATACTTCTCTACACTGCCTTAATGGTTCCCTAATTGTCGTGCAGTTTCCCTCAGGGCTCCTTAAGAGAGTCCCGGTGGATTCAAAGTGGCATGAATTATGGTTTAATTCAACATTTACTTGTATTTCGTTCAGTAAAAGTTGGTGTTGGAGTATCTCCTCTGGGATTTCCTTTTTTTCTCGAGCAGTCAGAATGACAAATGTTTCCTATCCAGCTCTAATAAAAAGAAAGATGTTCACAGATTTTTTCCCCTCCATTCTTCTCTCTCTTTTTCTAATCCTTTATCTGGGAAACCTTCAGGTCCCATGTTTGATCAGTGCAGCGAGTTTGCCTTTGTGATGATGTGATTGGATTCTTTAAATGCGGTTCAAGGTTTCCCTCAGCATTGAAATGGCAGGTTATTCCCCGAGTGCCTCTGAATCATTGACGAGTTACTGCTGCATTCAGACTGTACACAGCAGGAATCAGTAAATTATTTCTGTGTGTTTTCCTGTCTAGTGAAATGAAGCTGGGTTCAAAGTGTGTGTTGCTGTTTGCAGGCCTCTCCTGTCTGAGTCAGAACCCGGTTTGGAAACATTGACGTGGTTTCTCTTTACAGGAGGTCCTGGAGTACACGACCCCTGTGAGAGGGAACCAACAGACGTCCTGTCTGACCTCAGCGCACAGCAGGCTGACGCCATCACTGATAGCGCACAGGTTAGCTCGCTTTCCCAATCAGCTTCTTTTGCTACTCTCCGTTCCTTCTTCTTCCGCAGTGATGAAAGTAAAATATTTCACCAGAGTTATTATTTCAGGATGAAGTGTTGCTACATTTTCTCATGATTTGTTAAAAAACATTATACTTAAAACAAGAGTAACATTGAGGTATGGAGATCAGCACTGATAGCCATGCACTGATGTGTTGCTAATTTTCTATGGCACCTATTTACATACTGAAGTCCAAGGGCCACGGCGAGCTGACAACCCTCCACTGTTACACATAGGGAACAGTCGAATAATCAAAAAAATGACCTCCTAAGTCCTTTCCTAACCACTTCTCCTTGACCTCAATGAAACCATCATGGTCAAGGAAAGATGTGAAGGAAAATTCCTAAGGTGTTATCATGGCAGTTGCGTAAATACTTCTGGGTCATTTCACACAGTTAGGAACCTTCCTAACTGAAATCTGCCACATCCATGCTAGGGCAGAACAGCGGGAGGGGTGTCAAATAATCTGTGAATCAGCTTGAAAATGTCCCCAAAAGAACTGTCACTGTTTACTGTTACTCTAGATCCCAATGAGGCATATTTCAAATTATTTTTTTGGCCTTTTATGCCTTTAATGATAGAACAGCCGAAGATAGACAGGAAGCAGGGGGCAGAGAGAGGGGGAGTGACATGCAGTAAATAGCCGTCCGATGCGGGAGGCGAACCAGGGCCAGCTGCAGCGAGGACTATGGCCTCCACATGTGGGGCGGCCGCTCAACCCAGTATGCCACCGACCGCCCCATTTCAAATTTCTTATTTTGTGAAGTCTGAAATCCCGTTAACCCTGTTAATGTAGCATCTTTCCTTGCTGATACCAAAAAAGAGGGGTTGATACCTAACTACAGGTCTGTGGGATCTCTCAGCATAAAATATCCATACACAGTATATTCCACTGTAAGATCCAGGCTCGATTTGGCAACAAGAAGTTCAAAAAACCTGTGATATTTCTTTTCGTTTAATTATTTCCACCTGTTTCAGAAACAGAGGGCTCAAGTTCGTTTGTTCTTCATTTACTTGTCTTTTGCTGGAGAAGTTAAATGGTTAATGCCTTGCTCAAGGGCACCGTGATATTAGCTTTTAAGGAAGATTGGAGCATTTCCCTTTAATATTTTCCCTTCTGCTCCAGGAGCATGAATGTTAAAAGCTTCCATTAACAGGCCGTTGTCTCTTACCTCTGGGCCCAGCTCTTAACTAATCCCAAAGGTGATCAAATCTTTATCAAGTCTGGGATGAAAAAAACATTAAAATTGCTGCACTAAAAAAGCTGCTCCATCCTTAATAAACAACAGAGGGACTTATGAAAATACAAATTCATTTAGAGAGTTCTTTTGTGATTTGAAATTTATTTCCAAGTTGAGATTTTTTTAATTGTTTTCAGAGATCATTATAGTCCAGACTATTAAAGTGTAGTTTACAAGCAGAGCTCCTCCCTGGAGGTGAATTGATGCTGTAAAACCTTAGATGTGTTGATCGTAGGTGTGCTTTTAACTTAACTTACAGAATAGTAAGTCTTTCATTTGAGCTGTTGCTTTATGGATTTTGTCTCAACAGCTCCCCTGTAGAGCATTATAAAACTTCCCTTCCTGTTTTCCTGTTATGAAACCAGCCGCAGACCTTTACTTAACTGAGCCGAACCATTAGCTGCGCCGAGAAAGTACAGCTCAGCCTCGGCCGTGCACCTCACGAGAAAGTGAAACATCCCACTGGGGTGTATTCCACACTGCCCGCTGCACCAAAGTCAGCATTTCGTCCAGGAAACCATACGGGCAAACACTCCGCCCACACTGATTGAAGGAGGGTTATTTAAAGTGAGTCCTCCACCACCCCGCTGAAGCCCTGAGCTCACATCAGCGCTATTAATAGCTGCGTGGCCACAGCCCGGACTCTGACCTCAGATAAGCATCCCTTCAGTGCTGTGGCCGCTTGACGAACTGGCAGCCTAATTAGCCACCTAATGAGTGTGGGAACACTCTTCCCTGTTTACGCCCACACCAACACTACGACAACCACTGCTCCTGCTAACCTCGCCACTGCTACAGCACACACACACACACAAAGTCTGGAAAATGTGGGCTCTGTGCTGAGAAATATGAAGACATCCTAAAATTCATCTTTTCCTCCCTCACTCGCTCTCTGTTTCTGCCTTCCTGCCAGTTCTTGTTCTCCTTTGCGCCTGCCCACTGACTGTTTATTCCTCCCCTCTTTAATGCATGAAGTTTCTCCTAACAGAATTAACTGGTTTACACAAACGTCAGACAGCTCACGCGAGTTTCTCCGATAATTAAAGCTCATTGATCGGAGAGTAAATGCTATCGTTGCTGCCTCTACTGAGCGCAGAGTTCTGTTGCTTTACCAATACAGGGATGTGTCCTTATTCTGTCTGGTGTGTGTGTGTGTGTGTGTGCGTGCGTGTGTGTGTGTGCGTGTGTGTGTGTGTGTTTTTTCAGCATGCGTTACGCCTCCTTGCCTTTGGACAGCTTTACAAGGTCTTGAATATGGATCCTCTCCCCGCCAGCAAGCCCTCACCAAGGCTGCTAGAAGGTGTGTGTTCAGTTGTGTTTGCGGTTTCATATGAATCTGTCTGTCTGTCTCCATGTGTTTGTTTATATGCATAATTTCTGTTTTCATCTGTGTATCCATGTGTGCCTGTTTGGTTTACTGTTTTTTTTTTTCTCCCCTCTATATTCTACTTTTCTTCTGTCTTTGCCATCCTATGAAGCACCTTGAATAACTTCTTTGTTTGAATAATGATTATAATTATATGTTTAGATGTCTTCTCTCTCTCCTAGTCTGTGTAATGTTTCAGGTGATCACTCTGTTTGTTTCCGCTCTGCAGGCGGCTGTCAGAAGAGGCTTCGGGAGGACATGGGGTCAGACGACAGAGACTTCATCAAAAGGGCGAAAGGTGACTTCGAGCATCGAGACGCTTGTTTCAGAGAATCAGAGTTTGCTCAGATGATCTAAATCCTCTTCCACTCACCTCCGAAACACTACAGTGGACTAGTGGAGGCGTTAGAATACAAATTACCAAAGGCAGACTGCTTCATGTGGTCAATAGTGGCCTTGTATTAAATACTGTCTTAAGGTCTGCGGGATCGAAGTGCAGACGCAGCAGAATCAGCCGTAATTCATTTATGTTGGACATTGATGGAACTTGTTGAGTCTGGATTAATTCACCTCATTCAGTTCCACTCAGGCTGAAGCCGGCGCAGTGCTTTTGCTTTTTTTTTTGTTTTAAATTGTTGTCTCTGGGGAAGTTTAATTGTTTTGTTTTGAGTTCTCTAAACTGAGAGGCTTCAGTAACACAGTCATGGTGGCTCTCACTGATCATTCAAGGCCACCTTTGCCACCTACACGATGTTTGAGTGTTTTTTGGATGGTGGGAGGGCGGACTCAGTCACAAATGCGACAAGACTAAATGTGCTGCAGTACAAGACACTGTACAACTGTACAGTACAATGTAAGAGACTCATTGTGTGGCCTCGGTTACCACTTGGCCTGTGAGATGAAAAAAGGGAAATTAGTTTGAGTAACATATCCATGGATTTACTATCATAATACTATGAAATATTTTTGACAACTCTGGAAAGTTATCATGAGTAGCTGAATTACCTCTTATATTCCAGGAACATATATTTGACTTGCAAATGCAGTGTGCCGGATTGCTTTCCGGCAAATTGTTTAACGCATTGTTTTTGCTCACACAATGCTGCATTTCACTGCCAGAGCATGCTGACAGTGTGAAATAAATGAGGGGGCTGCATTTTTGGGCATAGTGCTAAAGTCGGTCAGCAGGCCCAGGCTGGCCATCGGGAGAAATCAGCCCAACAGACCAGCATTAAGAATGCTAAATACAATGTTTAAATCAATGTTAAAACCACTCAGTACAGTACAGCTACCGTCTGACACTGATGTGCACATGGCCCAGCAATGGAGAGAAAATATGGACAGCACAGAAGAATTGCAGAATGAGAGAAAGTGAAAAAGTGGAGTTGATATGGAGCAGATTAAAAGGCCTGTAGTAGAGTGCAGCAGATATGTTCACAATCAAGACATGACATGCGAGCAGAGCAACCCTCAGTGTTCGATAATTTCAGCCGCTGTTAATTGTTGTTTAGAAAATAATGATAAATGGCACAATTAGAGGTTGGTAGGAAAGCAGGAAGTGCATCTGCACCATCACTATGAAGAACAAGCGATGCTTTAAATGATGCACAAAAGCATAAAACGTAGTCTTTCGAGCCGATATTACAAACCTGTGTTTGTCAAACCAACACCATGTGGAGAGGTGTTTGTCTCTTAACAGCAGATAAGTGGATATTGATTCAGGACTTTGTTGCTCAGTTGCAGCTAATGACAATGACAAAAGGCTCTGGTGTTCTTCGTGTGTGTGTGTGTGTGTGTGCGCTGGACAGCTGTAAACTACCGCTGACTATAGTTGGCTGCACTCTTTGTGTGAAAGGTGGAAAAGTGAGCAGTGAGACTGAGCTTTTCTTAGAAACCAGGGCACTGTTTGAGGGGGATCAAACCTGCCTGTCAGGGTAGAAAACGACATCCTGCTGTCACACGGTATTCACTGCAATCTCTGTATCAGAGGAGAGAAAGTACCCCGACCCTGTCTGAATGTGATCAGTCGTAGGCCGGTGTCTGTAATTCTGCGATCATGTCTGATATCTTCACAACATCATAATAGGTAACCAGTGTAACGCATTAAATTGTCACCAGCTCGTGGTGGTGGTATCATTCACCGTATCACTCAGCCACAGTAAACGGGTTAAAAAAGCAGTTAAAATTCTACAAGGAGCTGTTGCGGCTGATGTTGAGTGTAGCATTTCCTTGAAGTAGAAGTTATCAGATTTCCAGAGAAAAGAAGCTGGCAGAGCTGAGGGAAGCGTTCAGTGAGGTTCAGGTTAGAAGAGGTCTTAATATCAGTGAGATTGAAGTTCAACCAGCGTCTTTATCAGGACATTACACAGAGTCTTACGGTGTGTTGTCAAGTGAAATTGTGATTCTTGTCAGGATCAAAAGTTATACACTCAACGAAAATTCTTTGATTTTGCTCCCATGTTTTAAGAGTTGAAGTAAAAGATTTCAGATTACCACTAAGCAGACACAAAGTTTATATTTCTCAGATTTGGTCCATGTTAGTAAGAATAACTTTCAACCTGATTAAAGCCTGATTATTGCACAGGTGTATACTGTATTCAAAAGAAACAGGTGCATGCAGAAAGTCAGTTATTATCTTTTGTTTGCTTATTATGTTTAGTTTAACAACACAGTCAGCAGCTCAGCCTAACTCAATCAAATCTGAACGCTGACTTGCTGCACATATTTTTAGATTCAGTGTGACTTACACCTTCCCAGATTGTGATTCTATTCAACGTCCATCAAAAAAGAAACATCCATAAATCTGCTTAGAATTAGAGAAAGAAGACTGTCACACGGGAACTTGCCTGAAAATCACATTTTGAGGTTTTTGTCAGTGAAAAGCGATGCAGAGATAGTTGTCTGTTCTTCCATGGATACAAAGCAAACAGGAAATTAATTACTAAATAGTATATGTTTAGTTGCACCAATTTCCTAAATTTGATTAATGATGATCATTTTTAGGCAATGTAGCAATAAACTATATATATACCATATTGCCCAGCCCTGTAAAGAAGAAAGTATTGAAGGTAACAATGGCGATGCGTTTGCTCAGTGTGCTTGGTGATTTTCAGATTAAAAGACAAAGTAAAGGAGCTGCACTCTGTTGCATGAAAGGTTGCTTGAGCAGCACTATATTTTTATTTGGCAGGCACTGCTACACACTGAAGTACAATTGTTGATGTTGAAACATTGATGGTACATAACTCAGGATTTCACTTCTACCCTGGACATGGAGGTTCTTTTTTTTCCCCACGAATCAGCAAATCTGCCTTCCTGAGCGCCCTGAAAGTTCACTCAGCTGATTATGAACAGAATCATAGAGGTTGCTGCACTGTGTGTGTGTGTCACTTACCAGATGCAGCTTTCTAGTTCAGACACAACCGACCAACATCACATGAAAGTTTAATTTTATTTAGAACATGGAAGCTTTCAGTGTTTGTTTTTTTCCACTTCTACAGCTCTGCATGTTGACTGGCAGTCAAACAAGAGAAAAGCGTGAAACGTTTCTAGGCAAGGTGTGGTGCTGAGCCCAGATGATATGGGGCTAGGGTCCTATTCTTCAGTTCTATACATTAATCATTGATCATCTTTCTGTTTAATTATTATGATTGAGATCTCACCGTAATAATGCTTTATGGGTGCGTGCGATGCATAGGTGGTACACATGCTATAAATAACCACAGGCATGTGTCACAGTTGCATATGATGATAGCTGTTCTGCCGTGGGAGAACCTCACTGATGCAACGCAGGCACGAGTATTGATATGCAAACGGATGCTTGAAAGAAATTTGCTACGGAAATGAAACTAGTTCATGTGTGCCTGTTTCCACAATGATTGAGATTTGACAAAAAGCATGCATATCCATATTTCTGTCTTTGTGTGTAAACAGTTTGAGGACTGCAGTGGACTGACAGGACTTGTGTCAGTCTTTCTGCATCCGTACACAGAAAAAACTACACTAAAACTACTCATCAGGAATATTTGATAAAGACATAATTTCTCTGATCTGATGCCACAAACAGGCTTTGCTATCACTGCCAGATTGAGAATGTTGTTAGTTTAATGCATACCTGCAGAAAGTATGAGCACATACTTAACCTCAGAGAGGCTGAGGTGGGCTTATGTTAATAATAGCAGTAAAGAGTAGTCACAGTGCAGCCACTGTAGCCCTATACATAGAATCATAGAAGTAACCACAAATGCAGCAGTAGCCTGGGCACTAAGCATGTCCACAGCCATTGTTTTACTCAGCGGGGCCAGGCAGCTGTGCTTATGAGAGCTGGTGGCTGTAAAACATCTGAGCGTGGCCATATGAAAGGAGGAATGAGCGCTCAAGTAAAGGGTCACATAGTGTCCTGCTTCTGTAGTATCTGCAGAGCGCTTCCCTAAACGATGTCAACAACGCACAGACTGTTCTTGTGAATCAGAGCGAACTTAATGCGAGGAAACAAAGATGTAGTTCAGGAAATAAATTCCCACAGTGACCGTTCAGGAGCTCTGTACGCTTCTGTTTAATAACTGAGCAACTGTAAGTTCAAATGTCGCTTTCAATCAGTCGCTTTGTGTGTGTGTCGGTGTGGCATCGGCACTAGTGGCGACTCTGTGCTACGGCAGTGTGTTGATCCTGATTTCTGAACTCTGCCGTTTTCAAATCGTCATATTTCTTAGCTGACACAACGTCATGTGGTGCTGTCGAGATGTGATTTACAGCGTTGTGTTTGGAC
Source organism: Nibea coibor (assembly GCA_023373845.1). Classification (NCBI taxonomy): domain Eukaryota; kingdom Metazoa; phylum Chordata; class Actinopteri; family Sciaenidae; genus Nibea; species Nibea coibor. Next base: position 7,686,113 of record CM041737.1, on the reverse strand, counting down.
TCCCGACTGCTTTGTTCTGCTGATATATTTTCTTCTAGTCTTGTAGTGACATTTAGTCATGTAGTTTTTTTTTCCACTTCAACAGCTTCATTTGCTCTGAACACGTTTGTTTGTTAACATCTCCTCGGCAGTACAATTAAGGACATTTTCAGACCTATCAATGTCTTACTCTGCTCTGAATCAGTTGGTTAACTTGTTGTGACTTCTGTTAAGTTCACTTTCTTGTCACACAAAAAGTACTGAATAAATTTAGCCCATATTCTGCTTCTTTGCTAGTCCAATCAAGACCTCCTTCACTCCCTGGCCAGCTGCTGGCAACGCTGATTTCAAACACACCTGCTTGCCTCTAAGCTGTGTCAGACCGAGGTGAGCTCACGTTCCCACCACGAACGGAACGCTCCAGAATTCATTTGTGACCAGACTGGTACTCTCACCCTCCTTACTCTTTCTCCCTGTCGGTGTCACCGTAATTAAATCATCCCTCGGCGGGACGATCCTCCCCAGCAACTTTCATCTGCTTCCAGTTCAAAGGAGGTGATGGGAGGCAGAGATACAGAGGGATTAATACTGCAGGCTGCTGCCGCACAATTATCTCACTGCATCCCGCTGTGCACGCACGCACGCACGCACGCACGCACGCACACACACTGGTGTATGGAAGTACTGTACACACACAGTGCATTAACACCTCCCCCTCTCTTCCTCCCAGCACCTGTCCATCAGCACCATCACATTCATCTTCTTACACAGCGCCTCCATCCATATTCATACTGATCCACCCTTCAGTCTTAAGCGTCTGTCAGAAGCTCGCAGTCATTTCGCACAGCGCCTGCAGGACAAAGGACAAGTATTTGAGAAGCCGCCTTACGCTTCACCAGCATGAAATATTCTCTCAGTGACTCCTGTTATAGAGAAGGTGACATATGCGCGTGGCCATTTGTAAAGAATTAATATTGCAATAATAATCACATCCATATGTTTAAGACTAAAGTAATCGCGTGTTATAAACAGGTCTATCTGTTCATGTCATGTCCTAGAGAAAGATGGCAATGTAAAGATGATCACATACAGTGACAGACTTTGATAAAGACTAAAAAAAAAAAAAAATACTTGGATGTCTCATGGTTTCTTATACAATACTAGAGCGTGATGATGAATGATGATGCTAATTATCACCCAGCTCACCATCATCAAATCCGTCCTTGATTAAAAGCCGCTTCGCTTTGAAATACTTTCAAATATCTCAGATGAGGATATAATATCTATTATGCCCGACACAATATCATCCTGATAATAACCCAACCTGACAGACGTAGGCACCAGCAATGAAAATGAGCATCGGGCTCAATAATTGATGGCCTTATCTAATGTAGCGTATAGTATGTAGTGGATGAGAATTAGCACCTGGCAACATCTCAACAGAAGTATTTTTGCCTTCCATGACATGTTTCATGTCGTCAGCCAATAGGAGCACAGAGGGAAATTGGAGGAGGAATGATGATGTTGATACTGTGAACTGTCTAACATGGGAACACAAGTCAGCCACTTCGATGCACACCATTGTTCTCTTACGTTTTTTTGTTTCAGGGAGACATTACTTAGCAACCTCCGTCCAGATGACATCACACACATCGCGAAAGCTGGCTTGCTGCGATTGGTCAGGGACTAACACATAGTCTGTCATGTCTCTCAGGCAAGTCATGGCAAGAATTTATGAGGCAGATAAAAACAGGCAAAAATATTGCGTAGTCTAACCCAGCATTATTTAGAGACACGTTGGCACGTCTGGACTCCAAAAACGTTGCATGCTAACTTCAAATAGCTGAGAGCCCTCAAATGATCTGCTGAAATATTATGGCGTAAAGCTTTACTAAGTGTCCATGATTTCAGCTGCTTTGTTTAGAAGATGTAAAACGTAGGCAGCTTTTAGTTTGTGCAATATTTAATGAAAGGAGACCATTCTTCTGCTGAATATTTAGGGATTTTCATTTGTAAAACAGCTGTACTGTACAGCTGTATCTTTTGAATCTGGAAAGTACAATTGACAAAGTTGGACTTGAAGCAAGAATGGGAAAAAGCATTTCTTATGGAGCAGCGTGCAGTTTTGTTATAATAGATGTCACCAAGTGTCACTGTTTCATTTTCAATTCATATGTGAGATATTACTGCTCAGGCGCTCTGGAGAAGCACAGAGCTCTGCTCGTCTCTTGTCAATGTGGAGGTGTGAAGTGTCCCTGACTCTTGAGTGTGTCGTGAGTGTAAGACCAGGGGGCAGTGTCAGTCATCTCAGTCTCATCAGTTGGTTATTAACAGTGAAGACAGCTCGGTCAATGAAACAGCTGGTTACGTATTCATGGGGGAAGTGAGCGCTCTGTTTTAATACGTATTACTCTTATTGATGCGGACTGACCTTTGATGAAGTCCGTGCTCAAGAGCTCAGCCTGTTTCATTAGGTTGTCAGTAAGTGTCAGTATTTTTTCACTCTGAAAATTAAATTTGTCAGCACACGGTTTAATATGTTGAGATGAGTGTCTTTGCATCATCAGATCACTTTCATACTGGAATAATTTGTCAGACTTGATTCATTATTTTCATGACTTTTTTTTTTTCCTTTTTTACCTCAGGGTTTTGGGTTTTGCTGAATGTATTTACCTTTGTGTTTAGTTAAAACAGACTGGGTGCTGTTATTTTGTTATTTTGTGTGGCAGTTCATTCATTCAATCATTTATTTCTATTCCTCACTTGTAACTGAGATGAAGAGCCCAATCCTACACCCTAGTTTCCAGCCAACACAGTTGCCCAGAGCTCTTGTTGTATAAATAGCTAATGTATTTGCACACATCTGTGCGCTCGTGGGTGTGTTGGTTTTAAAATGCAGAATGCGGAAAGGGATTGCACCATTGACAAACTAAAACCTGGTCTAAAGCCAATGGCATAATATTTCCCAGCTATTTAGAGGGCCCAATAAGATGCACTTATCTTGGTGGGTTCATAATACGCGTACACAAACACAGACACACAACAGTTCTCATACTTAAATATGGGTTCATTTGCTCATATACAGTCAAATGCAGTTGTGAATGGGATAGACATGCCAATTGGCATCTCTGTGATTTGGAATGTTGTCAAACATGGAGAGGGAGGAATATGATGCTGCACATAAGAAGATGCGTACAGTTCATGGATCTAAGTTTTATTTTTACAGTAAGTGTAAATGTTTCTGTAGCTGTCTGGCAGAGACTATTGTGTGGCTTTAGTTATCAGAGCTGTGAAATGTCCATCCAAATAAACCTAAAAGTGTGACTTGGGCAGCTCTGAAACATATTTAACTCACCCAGCTAACATATGTCTCCTCCTCTAGTACTGGACTGGAGGATGACGGATCCAAACCACCCCATGAATGCTCTGATGCGTCTAAATCAGATCCACCCGGGCCTTCAGTACCGTCTGCTGTCCCAGTCAGGCCCAGTGCATGCACCGGTCTTCACCATGTCTGTGGAGATCCAGGGAACCACCTATCAGGCCACCGGGAACTCTAAGAGAACCGCCAAGCTTCAAGTAGCCCTCAAGGTATTCATCGAACAATTCATCAGCAGCAACAAGGAGTTTATTGACCTCTGGATAGGAGCAAAAAACAAACATCATTAATAATAATAAAGATATCAAAACCAGTGCAACTTACTCATTAAAGTTATGGCAATCACAAAAATGAAACTATTTTTTAAAAGGATTCAGTGCTGGAGAAAGATGGTTGAGTTTCATTCTCAGTAAAAGCTGCAAGACAACCTTGGAGCATGAATGCCAGCTGGAGCAGAATGCACGGCGCGCTCCGAGCCACTTTGTTTCTGATTTGCTAAAACTGTTGTAAATCCGTATACCGCACTGAGTAAGTAGCACATGCCATATACTGTACAGTTAGTGTGGGGCTGTGACTCAGGTAGCTACTGACTCCATGGCAACATTATACTTGACATTTGTATTACCCAGAGCGTGATGGCTAGTGCCATAACTCAGAAGATCTTCCTAACAGTGGAAATAAGAACAAACATTAGTCACAAATTCCATGAAAATGAGTTTATTTTTGGCACAAAGACGCACACTACTTTATATTCATTCATACAGTGACAGTGAGTGATACTAACAGACACGTAGACTGACAGAATGTGTCATTGTTTTACTAAAAAACAGGACATTATTTCTGAGTAGCTTAACCTGCAGTGAATATGCATATGCATATTACATGCCTGCTGAAAGCCTGAAGGGAGTGGCAACCGGCCGAGGGTCAGGAGGATTAAAAACAGCCTTTAGCAGTCATTTCTTTCTCTGCCTATTACTGTTATTTCTCTATATACTTGAAGGAGGTGTCAAAATATGAACATTAGCTTAGACAAAGAAACAGTTGGACCGAAAAGAGAAAATGTTCTTTCTGTGACAAAGTTTACACTCACACTTTTTCTTTGCTACTCACATCTATTTATTGGGTTACGCATTCACACATCAGAGCTGCAGTCAGTACAGCCAGTCTTTGTGTTGTTGTTGTTGTTGATGGCCACTTTGCAGCCTCACTGCAGCAGCTGCTAGGTAGTTCAGTGCCTTGCTCAAGGATAACTCAGTCACAGATGATGAAAGTGTGACTCATTTCCCAGCTGTGGTGAGTTCAAGGACTGTCAGGGCGAAAGAGAAGGTTTACCAGCCTCTTTTCTAGTTAGAGCATGGTGAACTTGAATGTTGTAGGAAACCAGACAGATAATATTTACTGAAATGTTATTCCGAACACTCCATGTGTTTTTTTTTTTTTTTCTTTTTCCCCCTCAGGCGCTGCAGGCTCTGGGCTTCGTGCTCTGCAGCGACGGCGATGTAGACTCCCTGAGCGCTGACGAGAAATCAGATGGCGAAGGCAAGAACGACAGGATGTCCACTAGCTCCAGCTCCACCTCCATCACCTCCTCCACAGACACACAGGAGGTGGGCAGCACGCACACACATAGACCAAAACACTGGGATTATTAACACGTACACATGAGGACTAGACTGGTGCACAGACGGACAGTGGCCCTTTGTGAGATATCAGTGGCCAACCTGTGATGTATGGGAGATTCCTCACTGATCACAAGAACACTTCAGTGAGGTTCATTAACTTAAAAATTCTGTGTCATCTTTCCAACTATTTCATGAATGAACTATATCAATAAAATATGATTAAATACAGGAGTAACAGGGTTAATAATGACTACGACAAAAAGAGACTACTAGTACTCAGACTATGTAAATCAGCCTCCTGTAATGGCTGTTTCAGGGTTTATAGGGACTACATTAAAAAAGCTCTTTCTTCTTCTCTTGGGGAATAACAAGAGGTCATTGTGCCTGTTCTCACATAGTTCAGTCAAAGGGTGATTTTCCCTTTTCAGATGATTTTGTATGAATCCTCTATAGAGGCCTAAAGGAGGTCAAACCTTTGAGCAGCTGAAAAGAAAGACGATTCGAAATATTAGGAACATAACTGTGAGCACCAGAAATGTGTTTTCTATTTTTGTCTCCCTTCCCAGTTATGTGGGGACTCTTTAGACTCATCTCAAAACTTCAGCTCGAGTACCACCGACTTTATAGGTCATGAAAAGCAGTTCAAAAACAAACCAGTGTGACTGTAGTGATGAGAAAGAGCCATATACACGATGAAATGCAAAAGATGAAATTACAGCAGGCAGAAAACATTACAACAAAAAAAGAAGTGAAAGCTTCTGAAAAGATCTGTTTAAAAAACATCTAAAAAAAACATTTTATTGTTTGTCCAGTGATGAGTAATAGTAATAATTCTTTATAATGAAAGTTAAGGGATCCTTTCTTAAAAAGTTGTTTGTTAGAACAAATATTGTCTGATAGATCTTGATCAGACTTTTGTGAACTCTCAATTATATGTATTTTTCTCAAAAGTGTAGTTGAAAATGCAGTGATGCAGCCTTGTACTTATTTTTGGAGCATTTCCCATATATTTGTTATTGAGGTAAAATGCTCAAATGATTGTGATGCAACAAGTATCAGTCAATGAATACGTTAATAGTCTGACTGCTTCAAGGTTATTCTTTGTGTGTTTTTCTCAGCGCAAATAGTCTTCTTCCAACGTGTAGGAGGCATATATGAAATGACAGGGCTGACAGGAAATCTTGTCTTTCTCTGGGGAAACCTGAACACTTTACTGTATTTAGGAATATGAAAGAAATGTTAGACTCGTGTCACTCTCTCTCTCTCTCTCTCTCTCTCTCTCTCTCTCTCTCTCTCTCTCTCTCTCTCTCTCCCCCCCCCCCTCCCTCCCTGTAGTCCAGAGCTCCAGGTCCGATTCTGACAGCAGGAGGTAAAAATCCAGTGATGGAACTAAATGAGAAACGGCGTGGCCTCAAATACGAGCTGATATCAGAGAGCGGCAGCAGCTACGACAAACGTTTCATCATAGAGGTATGGAAACACACACACGCACACACACGCACACACTACTCCATTTCATAGATTTCCTGTCTTCCTTTCAGAGGGGTCTCATTAGGAATTGATGAGAGAGGGAAAGTGTTTGATGTTCGGCACCTCTGTGCTTCCTGAATATCAAAACATCTTCACACATCTTAGAAATGCCAGAAAGACAGCTGAACATGAAACCAATTTTATCCTGTGAAATCAATCTGAAATTCATTCGGGCTCAAATGTAATGTTTTTGGTTTCTAGTCTAAATGTCTTGACATTATTAAGCATGAGGATCTTGTCTCACTTTGGGATTATTTCTCTTTTACATCAGGGATGATGAATGTGAACACACACACAGTTTAGAAAATATGAATGACGCGTGTCCAGTTTTATTTAGAAGAAATTGATACACACACTGATAGAACAAATAAAGAAAAAAGCAAAACTTTATCAGCAAAGGACCAAAATAACATGGCATGAACATTTTCATATTTATTTTTTTTTTTTTGTAATCGTATTCCAGGTCTGTTTCATTAAACTCTCGTAGCTGTGCAAACTAGTTGTAAATCGTTCATTTCAGCTTGTTCATGACAAGGCTGTCCGCTCTGCGCTCAGATCTTCTGTCAGAAATCAGCAGGCAAATTTATCAGAATCAGTCATTTTATCTGGATCTGAAAGAAGTAATATCATATACCGCTGGTATACTGCACTGTGAAATAGTTTAACATGAAGTTTGATACTGAAAAAAACAAAAAACAAAGTGGTTCATGACAAATACCTATGGTCATGGTGGTCATGTGAAGTCACAGAGGTATTAGATGAGAGAATTATAGATTATAGATTATAATTTAATAGTATTATTAATATTGGAAAAACCCAAAGGTATTCGATTACTATCAGATTAGATAAAGAAAAGTGGCAAATGCTCATTTTCAAGAAACTGGAAACAGAGTGAGAGTTAACAGATTATCATAATGGTCCCTTTCATTTCTTGTCAATTAACTAATTGTAGTTTTAGTTCTAGAATCAATTAAGCCCTGCTACAGACTTCAACAGACTTTTATACAAGCCTTATCAAAAGACATCCTCCTCTCTCTGCGTGTTATGTGTTGTGACAGGTGGAGGTGGACAAGCAAGTTTTTCGGGGGACGGGTCCCAACAAGAAAGTAGCTAAAGCCAGTGCAGCGCTAGCCGCGCTGAACAGCCTGTTTTCTGGCTCCAAATCTACGGCCAACAAGAAGAAACGGCCCAACCCTCCTGTGAGTGAATGAAATACTGCTGTAGTCAGCATTACATGATACAATATCATGTTACAGTGCTGATGTGTGCTTGGTGTGTGTGTTTGTGTAGCCAAAGCGACCCGTAGCCTCGGTGCTGACCCTCCCGGCTCTCGCTGCTAGACCCCCACGAGTTCCCGTCATCCCCAGAGCTCCATACATTAGCACCCCACCCACACATGGGTACATCCCCCCAGGTAAGTCCAGCTGCATGGCAAACTAATGCCTTTTACATGATTTATAAGAAGACTGAGGGGAGAGAACCAGCTGTATTTCAGACTAAAGATCTTGGAGCCCATTCCATAAAAGTTTGATTTTAGTTTTCGTTTTAAACAAATTATTAAACATATAAAAACTGAAACGACAAATGCTTAAATGCAGTACATTGGCTTTGATTTCAGGTTCATGTTTTAATGAAGTGGACGTATTGATCTGAAAAATAATCAGGAGGCTCTACCTGTTCAAGCTGAAGCTCTCTAAAACGAGGAAATATATGGTTATTAGTTAAGTTTGGTTCGGTTACAGTTTAATGGTGAAGTTGAGGAAATGGCAAAAAATAATTTGCTGAGAGGGTTTGAGATGATTTTTATGTCTGTCCATTAAATGTAAAATGGCAGCCACCTACCTACAAAGCTTTTGTTCTTTATTGTTTTTAATATTCAAATTATATTTGAATTGTAATGCTCGAATTACGAGTAGAATTTAGCCTACTAAGACACTTATGAAGCAAAAATGTCAGTTTCAGTTTAGACTGGCAGCTTCCTCCGTAAAGTTGCCATACAAAGACAGTGATTATTAGAATAATCAATAGACTAATGGATACTTATAAAAACAAATGGTAACTGAAAGCTGAAAAATCAAGTTAATTTAATTTTAATTTTTGTTTTGGCCAAAAAAAAAATCCATTATGAATGATATCCAAAAAGCAGTTTCCTGGAGGCTGCACAATGTTCTAAATATGTTATTTTACTGCTAAAAAATATAAAAAGAAATCCTTCATTTCCATCTGGACCCGCATTAACATGCTCACAGTGATAGACAATCACAGTAACACTCAGACTGAATTTCTGAGGTCATGAGGACCTCAAATTACAAGCTGTAGATGATGGATCATCTGATTCAACTGGATACATTAATACAGTTTACAGGTTGCTATGTGTTTTGTATAGTAATTACACTGTATTGCTTTTTCTCGTTTCCTTAAGGTTTTGGTGCTCCTTATGGTTACAGCCCTGCAGGCGCCCTCGCTCCATACGGTAAACTTACATTCTATGTGATCAATAATACATCCATTTGATTTGTTCATCACCACATCCCAACATTTGAGTTCTTTCTTTTTCTTTGCTTTTTCTCAGGTTTTCCCTCCAGAATGCCCTCAGTAGTTGTCCCAGTCATCAGAGTCCCCACAACATACCCTGTCACCCACCACTACCCTTATTAGAACCCTCACTTCACCTCACCACACCTCACCTCACCTTACAGGAAATCACTTGTTAAAGTTAGATTCTGACTGTCTGTCAGTATCATTGTTGTACAGCATGTGCCCTCTGTGCTGCACTACAAACTAGATTAAATAGAACTTTGTGTGTCACTTTCATTACTATACGTCTTAGATCTCAACAAATAAGCTCTTTGATCATCAAACTACTACTACTAAATATAATGAAAAACTAAGTTTTGTGTGTAGCTGTGAGCTACAGCAGGGAGATAAACAAAAAAAAATCTACCAAAGGGAACAAATTAATTTCCTACCATAGGAAGCACAACCATACACCACAGAAAGAACAAAATAAACAGTGTTTGTCATTGTTTGCACCTAAAAATAATTAAGCTCAAGGGAGCTGGAAAAAAATTGAACTAGACAATAAACATAAATAAACATCCTCTGTAGGCCACTTAAGATACCAAATGCTAAATACCCAATGTAACAACCTAAACTAAGGACTCAAACATTGTCTGTTAGTAACTTAACTAAACATATTTTTTTTAGTTCCCAAAACCATGTTAAGTTTCCCAAACTAAAGATCCATCATGATGAACTGTAGTATGGATAAACTGGAGTTATAAGGAGTGAAATTGGCTTACGAATTAAAGAAACACCTCATATCATCATACACAGGCTTCTAAATATACAGTGTAGTAAACTAGGGAACTAAATTCTTCTGTAGAGGAAATAAAGAAATTTCTAACCATACAAATATTGACCGTACTGAACTAAACATATACTTATAGTAAACTAAATAAACACAGGGTTAGTAGGCACAGTAACCAACTAAAAAAACACCTACCATACTACAACATATACAATGTAGGGAACTAAACATCATCTGTATTGAAACTAACTCAACATCCACTATAGCAGACCACTGCATGCAAATGAAGAAATATATTTTCATTAAAGATAACTTAAAATAACACACACAGAGACTATTAAATATACATTGAAGGGAACTAATAAACTATAACTATTTCTAAGTAGAGAAAATGTAGACAAAATGTTATTGATCAGAGAGCTTCTTTGTCAAAAGGTTAATTATTCCTATAAGAATCTTTTATGGATGTGAATGCTGTTTGGATATTGAATGTCCAAGGTTTACAGTTGTTTACACTTGTTGAGTATTTGAACTGTTGAGCCATTTTGTGTTGAGTTAAAATACTTTCTTTTCAGAGAAAGATTTTATTTTGACCTGTTTGTAGGTTATACTCTGTTTAAATAAACGGATATTTTTGTGAGCAGCTGAGTTCTTCTATTGTGTCCACTGAGAAGCTCTTAAAGGATAATTTAAATGTATCACTCAAAGCTTTGCCCATGTTTTCTATCAAGTAAATGATAATAATAACAGTGTACTGACCAGGTTAAAGCAACATTTTGTTGAAACTGGTATTTTTGTGATTTAGTACCCACTGTTTCAGAGTGCAATACTACAGTTATATATAAGGACAGCTGTACATGTGTATTTGTAATGATTATATCATTTGACAACTTGGCAACTGCTAACAGCCCAACATCAACCAATGCAACAACACAAAACATAGCAGGCAGCTAATATTACTTACTAGTCTAACAACAAGAAGCCCAGCTCGGTGTCTGTCAGCCTTAAAGACAGTCCCAGATTGACTTTTTTATCCAGCGGCTTCTTGCTCAGTCACTCTCCGCCTTGCCTTAGCTTCCACTGTCAACCTCTCACCTCTGTGTCTTCACAATTAGCTATGTTGATAGAGGCTGCTGAGCCCAGTTACATTGCCCGTTTGTCCAGCCTTCATTCTGGTACAACACCAACTCTACTCCCCGTCTCCGAGGCCTGAACGCCTCCTCTTCCCGGTGGTCCAAAACGCCTGTGGTACAAACAGGAACACTTCTGTTCTGAAGTCTCAGTCCAGGCAGCCAGGCTAACAAACTGAGATAACATTAGCTAACAGCAGCTATAGATCATAATTGGAGAGTCTGAGATACAGACAGACATTTTAGGTGCTCTTTAGGTCTCAAAATAAAGTATGACTGTCTGACTTTTCAGCGATGATGTGCACAGATCTCAGCATTTTGTACCAAACTTTGAGTACAAACTTAAAATAATATCCAAAAACTTCTCTTGCACAGCGATTGTCCAATCAGACTTTAACAACCATACTAAGGTACAGCAGGTTTGTCAAGTGTTTTGCACCTTTTCCAAAAACAAAAAGAGTAAAGTAAGACATTTAATAAAAACTGTGTTTATGTGATCTGATGCAGTGTAGGAGTGTAGGAGTAACTAAGTATTACCTCCAAAGCCAAAGATCATCACCTGGTGAGGATAACTTCTTGCCTGCAATATGCAAGCTTTAGTTTCCGGCTTTGAGCATGATATCCTCCACAGTACTGTATGTAGCCATCAAGTACATATTTACAAGATTTTACCCCATTTATAAGATTTTTATTTTAAAATAGGCATTTTCAAACACCACGCTAACTACAGTTAATAAAACTTGCGAGTGACAGAATTGATGTCAGCCAGCAAGATCAGTTGCAGCTACAAAAGAGAAGTTGAAGTAAAAGACCCCTTGTTTCAAAAACTACAGTGAATTCCGATTTTCCTAAACTGCCAAATCAGCTCCTATTAGCATTTTGTTAGAACTGCAGTGAAAATCTGAACACCTAGAATTCAGCTGTGCTAGAGTTGAGCTGAACCTTCATAGTTGGCGGTACTACAAGGATTTTTAGGCCTCCCGAAAACACTTCCAGTAACAGCTACACTATAGTTTGTAATCTGCTTTAAACTTGCAACTTTCAAATCAGTTTTCAGTGACCATATGGTTAAAGGATTTCCCACATCAATTAATGTTAGGATCTATATTATGTAGATTATTAGCATGACTATTTCTGTTCCTGTTAACCCCGGTTGCTCATGTCTCCTGTCTTTAGGTGGCTTGTACATCGACAGTGCCTATTACCAGCCGCAGACCATAGCCACACCTATCATCATCCACCTGGGCCCTCAGGATCTTTTCTGACCCCACCAATGTACCGAGACCAGCCTCGGTAACAGCCTCGACCTCCTGTTTAATCCCTCACCCTTATTAAACTCTGTCAGCGCCTCTCAATTACTGCGGCGCTGCTCCCTTGGTTTGCTCCCTGCACACGAGACACAGCAGCAATATTGAAAGCAATATGGAGGAGAAAACACCTCAGGCAACACTGTCAAGTCAATGTCTGGTTTTCGTGAAGAGGAGGCTGCAGCCGAGACTTTGTTTGACCCAGCTCACTCAGAAAATGTCAATAAAACACAAAGCAATACTTCTTCTGCCTTTGGGAATCTCAACGTGTTCCAAAGCAACTTGACTGGAGTCTGAAATGATTTTTCAGTCAAGTTGCTGAATTCAAACAGACCATCAGCACTGGCACATTCAGAATAATGTGACCTACTGTATGTAAATATGATATTTACTATCTGTATATATGGATGTATGTGAGTTTTGAATATATATTAACATGTTAATATGTTTGAATATGTAAAACCTAACAACAGGTAAAGAAACATATTTATAATATATCTCTGAATGTAAATAGTGACTGAAGCAGCTTTGTATTTAAAGCACTCAGATATGCTATCTATAAAAAGAGTTAAATACATTTTACAAACTGTCTATTACACTGTATTGATATGGTGATGTTATATAATCCCTATTTAAACTTGACTACATATAGTAGACGAAGTAGTATTTTTCCATTTTAAAGATAAATACCACATATAATTTGACAGCACCATGTTTTAATGATTTATTGCCCAACTAATAAGCTCTTAAACTGAAGTTCTAGACTGATTGTAAACACTCGGTGCCCACAAGGGATCGCAGGACAAATCTTAGGAGTCACAAGATAATAAACAGAAGAGGAAAGCAGAAAACATATTTCTATACATAATTGTGTTTATTTTTTACAGACAACTCAACTGAACGTTGAATACGTAGACTTTTCTTCCTTACAATGGCTCAAGTCAAAAGGTGGTTTAGTTCTACTTGATGCTCAAAAAAAGGGACAGGGTTTTTAAATCCTAACCATATATGATAATTAAGAAACAGAATTAGTTCTCATATTTCTAGATTGAAGCCTTCATCACGGTATATGTCATTTTTTTTATCGCAATACAAGATACACAATGCACTGTAGTAAATATAGATTAAATACACTGAGAAACTGTTTATGAATGTCTGGTTTTGGCTAATCCAATTAATTACACGACGAGTCAAGAAACTTGTCACATGGATGCAAAACTCCCCTTTTGTCACAGCGCAGTGATGTACTTATGTTTGCAGCGCTGGCCTCAATAGTCTGATGCACACAGAGAGACTAAAGAGGCGGATATCCCTGTATAAACAGTGCTAAACTCAGATGGAAAACATATAGCATCTGAATCCCTGCTTTATGTGCATATCTGCATCATAGCCACGGTCAGTCTTTAATTCCCCATCAAACTTGGCCAAGACATTTCTTAGTACTGCTAACACGGACATTAACATGATGGACGGGATGGATGAAGAGAAAATACTTAGACAAGAAGTTTTAGTTTAGCCTCTGCAGACATTTACTGTATGCTGTTAGCTTTTAATTCAACTGGTGGCATTCGAGTACAACAGCTCCCATAGCACACTTACTTAGAGTATGGTTATTACTAATGTGAGCTGTGGTTGAATGGCAACAAAATAATAATTTCATCTTTGTTAAAATGTCAAGGCTTATACTAAACTATACTGTACTTCATAGTAGCAGATTCTCTTTTTATTACTTTATAAATGTTTTTATGGTTTTCAGATTTCCCCAATTGTTGCTAAGATGCACCTGATGCTAAGAGCATTAAATAACCTAAACGTATGAATATATTGATATGAATATTTAAAAATCCCATTTGGAAAAAATGTCATAAGTACTACTAGATTTAGATGTTTTGGTGAATTATTTCTCACTGCAGCTTGATTGGAAAGCACAAGCAATATTCAACTCAGGATCATTCAAACCATGAAAAAACACTGAATGCAAATTAATCTGATCATCATAAACAAATGAAAGAAAGCTTCTATACTGTTGATGATGTATTAAATGAATGGACTTGTGTAATGTCCTGTTCTGTTTAAGTGTTGATAATGTCTCTAGTACAAAAACTAAACTGCATTACTGCTACAGAAGATTAACAGGGCCAAAAATCACAAAGGTCAAAAGCTTCAGTGTATGTTATATGCTGCATACTGTATGTTGGTCTAAAGCAACATACAGTATGTTTTCATGGTTTTAGTTTAATTTAAGAAGTTAATTTAGGATCATTTTAAGGTTGTGTGTGGACTTCTTCTAAGATTTAACTTAAAACTTTTGAATGCAAATGATATTAGAAACATCATATATATCATTAAGTTATAAACTACAGTCCTGGCTCCTGACTATAGTTATAGAAGTTTATTATTGACAAAAGTGCATGTTCAGTTCAAATTTCTACAGTAATGTATCTGCAAGTAGAGCACAAAAGTAACTAGAACTAAACATTTTAAATAAACGTAGTGGAGTTAAAAAAAAAATGTTTGCCTCAAAACATTTTGTAGAAGTATGAAGTAGCATTAAAATAGTCAAGTAAAGTACCTCGACTTTCTACTGAAGTACATTTTTTGAGTAAATGTACTGAGTTACATTCCAGCCCTGAGTATTCTTAAAGAAATCCTATAAATGTCAAATTGCCTATCAAGCTGCACTGTTAACTTTGCAATGTTGCCCACTGTGGCCTAATAAAACCAGAGATGTTGAAAAACCTGTTACCATAATTACCTGTTAGCAGTTTTTAGTTGACACGTCACCATCCAAGTTGTAATCCCTGTTGTATAGCTTGGATTTTTCTGAAAGCTCCATCAGATCTGTCAGAGCTCCATAAAACAGAAATGCCTGAAAAGGCCTCACACCAGCCAAAGTCCATGTTGAGGGTATTTAAACCCAAATTTTACAGATATGGTTATTTATTTTTTTATTCTTACCAACTCTGCAATCATGCTTGTTTGCCCAAAAAAGTTGTACAGTATCACCCTGTCTTCACTCTTTCTGAAAACCTTTGTTATGTCCTGGTCTTAAATTCTGACTTTCTGATGCCGTCACCTTCTTTTCTCACTCAACAGTGTCATTTCTAACCCTAACCCTAACCCTAAGCATTGTAGGTCTGTAACTCTGCAGGAAGCTTGTTTTGTGTTCAGTATCCCACTGATGTTCCCCAGATCTCACCTCGGTTTACAACACAGGAGACTAAAAACACGTTTTCATTTTCCACTGGATCAAAACCTAGAGAACTTATATTTCTTGTAACATCCAGTTTAATTTTTCTACCATGGACACCACACACTTCATCAGTCAAAATGTTGACGTTGCTTTATGATTGAAATATTTATTTAAATAAACTTTCACTTCTCCTCCTACATGACTTGTTTGATCATTTTTTTTTTTTTTTGGTGGAGTCACATGATCAATTTCATACTTTCGAAAACACACACTCAGGCCTCAGCCAGTATGAGTCCATCCAAATGAGAAGTGGAGAAGACAAAAATTTGAAATGAAGTAGAAAGGATAAAAGTTCTATCACTGGGACGCACTTGGCGATATAGAGTTGGTTTAAAGGTCCAGTGTGTATGATATTGTGCCACCTAGCAGTGAAGTTGTACATTGCAACCAAATAAATACTCTCCCATGCATCACCCTCTCCTTCCAAGTATGTAGAGAAATCTCAAAAGGCAAAAAGCAAAGAATTTGGTTTGTCCGCCCAGGGCTACTGTAGAAAAAAGAAACAAAAACAGAGTTATTAAGATTATATTCAATTCCTGCCAATAGATACTCATAAATCTTACACACTGGGCCTTTGGTAACCGAAACCTACCCACCAACACCTACAATCGTTTTACTATTTTTATTTTTTGCCAGGACCAGTAACTTAATAGATTTTGTTTACCATTAGACAGAGCTAAGCTTGGCTAAGCTAGCCTGTATTCTTTGTGCTAAGCTAAGCTTACCAGCTGCTGGTAATTCATATTTAGTTACATACATGATGTCACCCATGGTTTGTGGGCAACCGTTTGAACCGTTTGGTATTATGAACGCTTCCATTTTTTTTTTGGAGCCAGATGTGACCATATTTGGGCAAAGTGAAGTAAGATACAAACATTGCATTAACAGTTAAACACTGCACTAAAATGTGTTGAGAAATAGGCAATGCAGTGACAGACTCAGTATGATCTGAGTTTTGTGAGTCTGTTGTGTTGCTCTGGTCAGACTCACTGAGAATGAACTGACAAGGGAGCCACGCCTTAAAGCATACCCTGCTTTATCATCTGTTTTACCCTAAGTAGCACCGTAATTTACCAAACAAACATTAGACTATACTGAGAAGACTTAAAACTAGCGATTGACAGATAAACCCATGAGGAAACTCTTTAGTGAGGTTATAAATCAGTAGAGGAAGTAGGGTCATTTCTCAACTAACTTCTTCTCTAACCCTTTCCCAGTTTTTTGACAGTGCTGAAAGTGGAGAGCTTTCACATTGTACACTCTTCTGCTGTTTACATCCAGCGTTGGCGGTCCCACTGCCGCATCTTGAAATCCCTGTGATCAGAAAAAAAATGCCCTGCCGTTGACCCACAGTGGCACCCTGCAGCAGCTTGGTGGCATCAGCCTTCACCAGGACTGCGGAATGTGAGCTGACATGATCCGTCACAACAAACTTGGGAGGAAAGAAACCGAAAACCCTGGGAGCAGAGCAATAATTTTTTGTTTGCAGTTGTTTCCAAAGCTTTTATTTCAAGCATCTTCCTGAACAATCAGACACAACAAGTGACGTTTTCTCTTGTTTTGGAAATCACATGACATTATGGCGCCTCTGTCTTAAGGATCTTTGGTGTTTGTTTTTTTTTATCAAACAGAAGCGTGCAAGTGAGAGAGAGGATGATATCAGATGGAGGTCCAGATCCTGCTGGTATTTTTAGCGGTGCGAGAGAAGCCAGAAGGTGTTGGATTACGCAACATGGGCACATGCCGCCCTCACTCATGGCAGTTTGTCATCTTATATCAGCACTCAGGACCATGATGCAATGTAGTGTTGATGCACTTCAGCTGCAGTTTGTTCACCTCCCACTGACGCAGACACCTCTGACATCATTTATGAGTTTATATGTTTTAGCTTTAAATAAAATGTATATTATCTTTTTTTTTTTTTTTTTGTGAATCACTTTATAACATCTGTTATGGTGATCTATTTTACTGCATCACTGACTTAGACCAGAAATCTTTATATTCTGCCTTTTTCATTTCATGACATCTAAATCTGTGAAACATTTTTGTGATATGAGGAAAATTATAAGCCAAATTCTCTGCAATAAGTAAGTAAACTGCTGTGAACACTTGTATCCAATTATTTATGACAGGAATCCTGAATGTTTTCACTGAGTTCATCGTTGCATCCAGCCTGGACAGCTCGGCGCTGTTGTTGTAGAGGTTCAAGTTCAGTCCAGTTCTTACTTTACTGAAGTAATCTCAGAGCGGAGGTCACAAGGCAGTGAGTCAGTTCTCTCTCATATCACCTTTCATGGAGGTGAGCATTAGTTTCAGCCGGCCCCAGTTGGGAAAGTTGGCATCTAGCTTGGGTGGGGAGACCGGTCAGTTGAGGGCAAGGCCTTAGCATGGCCTCCTCGTGATGGATCCGTCTTTGTGATCAATCTCTCTTCAAGAATGCAAAAAATGTTCTCAAGTCAAGTTAGGGGAAAAGACATAAAGAGTTACCAACAAGTATCTACAAATAAATGATGCTCTTCATTTGAATATACTCACCAACTCCAGGGGCAACAAAGAAACGTGATGATACCCACAATTCACCCATGAACAAATCAGGAACTGTGATATTACAACTTTTCAGATTGAGTAGAAGACTTTTAGAAAACACGTGACATGATAAAGTTAAATAACAAAAAGTGGAAACTAATAAAGTGATATGTCCAGTAGCATGTTGGCTACAAATGGTTGAAAATGTATCAAATGTATTAATTCTAATATAATGTAGGTTAAAACTTTGGCTTTAAGGTGCCTAAATAGAGACTCTTTTAAGAACAGAGATTGTTTTAGAGAAGGTTTTAGAGCTTGTTGTTTTCTTGCTGCAGGGATCCTCTCATCCTTCTTTCCATTTGAGCTTAAACAAATCCACAGTCACAGGGTCTGAAAATCGACGCCAATGTGAACATTTACTGTGTGACCACAGTGTCCTCTGCTGGTGCTTCTCCAATAGCTGAGATTAAAGTAAGTGTGTGTAACATTTCCTTCCCTTCCTCCTTCTCCAAGTCTTTCCCAGTGTCTTATTGCATCTACATCTTTTTTTGTACCCCCATTTTTTTCTTTCTCATCTTTTTCTTTTTTTCTTTCTTTTTTTTACTGTACGTGTAGTAAAAGCAAGAGGAAGGAATGATGAAAGGAATTGAAGATATGGAGGAGAGAAGGAAAAGGAAAGGAAAAGGCAGAAATAAAATGAAAGAGCACAAGGAAACTCATAAGAAAGAAGGAATAGTGTGAAGCTTGTATTTGGTGTCTGGGAAAATAAAAAACTCTCCTCATCATTTCAACAGATTCAAATTCAACCACTAGATGGCAGCAAACTTCTCTCACAGTCTGGCTAAACTGAGATCAGCTGCAGCAGAAACACTGGCTGCTTTATGTCTTTCAGTGCTGAGATGAACAAAACACCTCATTGTCTCTGCCAAATATTTGACTTCATGCAGTCTGTTATCACACTGTGTTTTTATTTTATTTTGATCACAGCCTCCGTGAATCATCGAACTCTTCAGGCTGCTGAGTGTTTTAACCATGAACAGAATCTCTGTCTGTTCATCACAAGGACGCTCTGATGTACTTTTTTTTTTTTAAAGAAAAGTTTATTCAAAATCTTAGATGACACACATTTAACATCAAGTAGACATCCAAAATGCATAATTATGCATAATTATCTGAGTGTCTCACCTGTCTGTGGACCTGTATTGGTTGTGAGACAATGTGCAAAATATTTTACAGAGCCTTAATCCTAGTTCCATCCAAACAGGGGGACTCCTTGTAGTCTTCCTGAATGATCAACACATCTTGTTCCGCTGGTGCAGCCATCATAGGGGACTGTCGGGGTGGTTCTGGAGATCCATCCCATTCATCAAGAATCTGAATCTCATCCATGCATAGAATCTCTTCTTCTGGTTGGTGTGTTAATGAGGCTGCAGCCACAGTCACCTCCTCATGGTCATCCAACTGAGTCTCAATGGCAACAGCCATGGCCTTGATGTGACCTTCTATTGCACTTTCGGTCAAGGCCCAGGGGTGTTTGTCCCGGACTGCTGGGGGATGCAGTGGCATAGCTGGGGGACTGGGCGGTTGCTGTAACTGCTTGGGTCCAGTGTCCAAGGAGTTCTTCATGGCAGCCTCTTCTAGTACTATCGATTCTATTTCAACAATCTCCCCTACCACATCCTCCCAGCGCTATACCATCCACTCGGTCCGCGTCTTTGTTGAGGTCATATATATGTGTGTGTGTGTGTGTGTGTGTGTGTGTGTGTATGTATATGTATAATAAATACTATACAAGATATACATATAATATATAAATAATACTATTAAAATAATACTATGATTGTAAATATGTAAATTAAATGTGCAAAAAGACAAGAATATTGTATAAATATGATATGATATGATATGATATGATATGATATGATATGATATGATATGATATGATATGATATGATATGATATGTGTTAATGTGAACTGTATTGATATTTATCATATCATATCATATCATATCACATATGATATGAATTATATGTTCCAGTATTTGGAGTGGAGTGCTGAGGAACAGTGCAAAAGGTGACAGGTAGATTTAGTCCAGTTTTGTAATAGTGGCTCTGACAGAGGTAGATGAGTTATAAAGTCTTATTGCAGTAGGGAGGAACGATTTCCTATATCGTTCCTTAGAGCTGCGCGGTTGAATGAGTCTGTTGCTGAAGCTGCTCTTAGTTTGTCCAGTGTTTTGTGGAGGGGTGAGAGGGATTGTCCATGATTGCAAGCAGTTTTACCAGCATCCTGTCCTCCACCACCTCCTCCAGGGTGTCAAGTATAGAGCCAACAATAATGCTGCTGTAATCTGTAATCCGATACATAATCCTGATCAGCCTATCAGGAATCGTAATTTTCCATGGAAAAAGTGGTGTCCACAGTTGTCCACTTCCTGTAACACTGTTAAAAGCGTATAATAGCTTCTGGGGTTTCCTCACTGAGACTCAAAGAGCCTGTGCAGCAGGCTGAGTAGGCTAAATTAATATTGTCCTTGCAGATACATTCATGCAGGTTGGGATGGAACTTTTTCAGATGTTAATATTTTCCAGCCACAGACAGATATATGTATAATTCGCCAGCCGCTCAACAGTAAATACTGTTTAATGTCACTTTCATATTTGAACAGTATTTGGCATGTCCCACCCTGCTGAAGCAAAATGAGAGAAAAAGACGGCCAGTCGAGCTCACACCATCACATTCTACTCTTTAAAATGGTCAATGCTTCCTTTCACCTGACGGAAATGAAGCATGCGCTAGCTTATGTTAAACGTTAGCTGACCAGCAGGCCTAATTTCATGATGAAAAATTGATAAAACTGTCAAATTTATGTTGCTGATCCAACAACAAATTATTGACCAGGATTTGAATACTTGCCTAATGTATAAACCATGCAAGAATGGCATAATTATTGACATTTCAGCCACACATGCAGCAGAATATTATGAGCACACAGCTTACCTGGACAGTAGTCTGTCCATTGTCTGCAGGTGGTGCTGCACGTGACGTATAATAATGTCCATCTTACAGTAAAATATAGCTTATCCTAAATATAAAATCTTTCATTTCTAACTGTGCTGGCTTTAAAAGGTACAAATAAAAAGTACTGGCCCAGATGCTTACATATCTGGGCCAGTTCAGCCAATCAGAAACCTTCAAATTCTGTTTCCTGTACTGTTTGTGGCTGATCAGTTTTTATTAAACACACATTATTTTCTTTACATTTCAATATAACCGCTACAGGGCAGTATTCTGCTACTGGTGATAACCACCCATCTGCAATAAAAAGCATTATACTAAAAGCTGGTTATTTCTTAGCAATGGCCTTTACAGAACTCTGCAGTCTCATTAATGATCAGGAGAATACGTGTATTTTATTTTGACATGAAGTAGTTCAAGTAGTTTTCAAGTAGTCTTAAAGTCGTCCTGAGCAGCACGAAAAATATAATGCCCATCATGCGAGGAGCATGAATTAGTACGTAAAATATACATATGTATAAGTACAAAAAATTTTGTGACAGTTTCACGAACAGACTGGGTTGGTTTATATTAACACAGGGTGTTTATCCCTAGCTGTACGGGGTACTTTAAAACATAAAGAAATCCTGTATGTTTAGAATCACATCAGCATTTTTTGTTTGTTTGTTGTTTTGTAGTTTTTGTTAAATTGAAATAGAAAATTGTTTTGTTCAACAAACATGCAGTTGTTATGTACTTTTAAAAATAATCAATAAAACGTAGGTGTGATGGGGTTGAAGAGACAAATATTACAGCAGTGTAATATTTTCTATAAGCATTGCATGTGGGAGCACAGTAAATATAACAGGAAAAACAATAAACACCACACATTTTTCAGTGCCCAGAAAGCTGTGATGCATTTCCAATCCCTGGTTTCGGTTAAAATAGTTTTATTATGTGAATATAACTACTGCACCTATTAACTATAAACTATTAACCCTTTACTTCTCAATGACACGGGTGATGATGTCAATGAGAATGAGCTGTATAATGAAGAGGAGAGTGCATGTTTTGTCTCCTGCCCTAGAGGACACTTTATTACGTTTTATCTACCAAAGGGGCATTGAAGAGTAGGTCATCATATTTTCAAATCCTCAAACCAGTACTCTTAAGCACACATGTAGTGTCTTCATTGCCTGGTTCTTTATGAAGGCGTAAATCCCCTGGATACCTTTCGGAAGGACTGACTTTTTTTGTTTTGTTGTGTTTTTCAGTATGACAGCTGGTACAGCTCTTAGCATACGCTTCTGTCTGAACAAACCGTATTGTTTTCATTTGACTCACAGGCCAATAACAGCCTTCACAAAGACTATGATTAACATAAGCCTACATACACACAAATCAGTGTTGAATTTGGAAATATTGTGTATTGTGTTTATATTGAGTTGGGTAATAGTCAGTGGGAGATTTAATATTAGCATTAGTAATAGTGTTTTATGGCGGTGAAAGTCAGGATGATTTGGTATTGACTGTTGGTGGTTTTCAGATATTTGTCAGGCCTCAGGAAACCCGGCTAGAAGCCAGGACAGCCATGGACAACACGGGATGCCTGGTTACCGTATACACGTATGCACCATTGTTTTACACATGGGTGCATATGGTATAAGAATATTGATCGAATACACAAAGTCATCCAAAATGTTTAGTACACATGAAGATGTTGAGTGTGAGGGGTTTGTGAATTTTCACAAGATGCTCCACATGTGGTGAATAGTAGAGCACATGGTGGATGGATATATATGGATGTATTATTGAAATGACTTAGATGATTTTCAGTAATATTGCTCCATAATTTGCGTAACAGGGTTGAGGGGTTATCGATGTACACAACCGGCAGAAAAGCACAGAGAGATGCAAATATGTGTGTGTTCATGTGAATGGCAAAATGCATGGACCTTTTTCTGTTATTATTAGTCATGTCCCAAGCACACTTTCATCATAGGCCATGGGGAATATGACAATAGGTAGTACCAACTGATGAACAAGATTATTTCTTATATAAAGATAGAATTTATATAATATTTTTTACTCTTTATTAAAGAAGACAATTGATACAAATAGCTGTCAAAATAGTCACCCAATAGTTAAAATTCACTTAACATGGTCAGGAGGACTCAAACTATACCCATTTTGTAAAATGAATCAGAAAGTCTATGCACACATCACCTACTTCATTGATAAATGAATAAAGTATGTAGCAGATTATAGAATAATTGCAGCAGTCACAGACGTAACTGCAATCGACCAGAGAGAGATCAAATCTAAGTCACATGGGAGGGTGAGGGTCAACATGAGAGCTGCAGCCTCACTGTGGTTCTGGTTTGTGTTTAACTGCTGCTGCACCTGCAGGTCATGAGACAGGCTGATAACAGAGCTGCTGTCTCTCTCCCCAATACTGGGCAGTATTGTAGTGAAGCAGCCGGAGGCTAATCAGTCCAACGGGGGCCAAATCCAAGTCCCCACTCCCAAGAATCCTCAGTGGAGTATTTTTAGTGTTGACTCAAAGACATATTTTCTGAATCGTTAAAAATGCATGAAAACACTGTAAAAAAAGACTTTTCTTCACTTTCTCAAAAGTTTTTTTTTTTTTTTGTAGCATCTGAATATATCGTTTAGTTTCACTTTCTGCTGTTTACGGATCAATTTTCAGCTGTATCAGAGATGTTTTACTGCTAATGCAGCACAGAATTTTCACGCTGTTGCTGCAACACAGCAGATGGTCAGAAACTATTCTGATAGTCAAATCTGTGTGGAGTTTGCATGTTCTCCCCATGTGTGCATGGGTGCTTTGAGGGTACTCCAGCTATGTCTAAATTGCCTGTAGGTGTGAATGTGAGTGTGAATGGCTGTGTCAGCCTCATGATGACCTGTTGAGGGCGTACCTGGCTCTTGACCAGTGCCAGCTGGGATTGGCTCCAGCCCCCCACAACTCTGATACTGTAAGGATAAGTGGTTACAAAAAATGGATGGCCATCAAACATTTCTTTGAACGTACATCTTTGTAAATATAAAGCTTTGATAGTTTTCTTTCCCATACTTGATATGATCTGAATTTGGTTTTGGACACCAACAAGACATTTGAAAATTTCACCTTGGACTCAATAGTTCAAGATTACATTTTATAGATTTTATAACTGCAAGTACAGTATGTCCAATAATACTGAAAAAGATTAAATCACATGGACACTGACAGAATTCTATGTTGGATCATAATGTTGTTGTTGTTTCTGAATCTGTTTGCTGTCATGTTATAAATAACTTCATTGGTGATAAGATGTCGCGGCTACATGTAAGCTTATTGTGGGGTTGCTCTGCCCCCTAGTGGTCATAACATATATGAACACAGCTTTAATAACTTCTACATCACTTCTTCAAATGCTATGTAAACAGCGAACTGGGTGTTGTTTCAAACTGTTTTCCATCAACAGCTGATTGACTTTTGACATTAGACTTAAGCCATGGTCACGGAATATAAAGTAGAATTGCCATTGCGACTGACATTATTGCAAATATAGGCAGATAGAGGGAAAAGCCTCCTGAATACATATTTTGATATGAACTGCTGGTAAATTGCTGCAGGTTTTATGTTTAAGATATAGCTTGGTTGGGTTTATCACTGGGGAATCAATGTCTTACAGCTAAAGTAAAAGTCACTCTGTGAAAGACAAAATTAACCACATTAAAAATACATTTCACACTATTCACCCTCTGTTTCCTCTCCAGCAGGCAGGAAGGCCTCAGCCATCTGAAATATTTATACAACCTCTACAATATATACTCTATACAGACGTTATTTCCACCGTCACTCTGAGATTCTTTGCAAAAATGACAAAAAGTGTCATCGTGGTCTATATATTACACTGCTGCTGTTTTCAATGATTAATTAGCTGCTGGTTCCATTATTGATGCTGTGCTCCTGTGCAGCAGAGAAAGCTTGCTGAATAATGAATTCATCCCCAAATCTGCTGCTTTTGGAGCGGAGGGAAGGGAGGTGGAGGTGTAACAAAGGATGGTGAGAAACAAATTAGGATGGAATAAAGGAAGCAAATGGGAAGAGGTCATGATCCGTTATATTTACTTTGCAAACACAAAGTGAAAAGATGTTTAATTTTTTTAGAAATATTGTTTTAAATTTGTTTAAAGACAACATCTGCAGGTGAATGTGGGGGTCCTGTGCGGTTGTGTGGTTCTCAGAAATGGCATTGCAGAAGTCTTAAGGGTCGTGAAATTATCCAATTCAGTTCTGGGGGACATTCCCACAGTCAGCATGTCAGTTGCATATTTCCTCAGAACTTAATTAAGTAAGTGAATACAATTTTTTACTCAAGTAGATCACATACTACGATGTACTACTACATAAAGGTGCAAATATCCAGGCGATGTGTCTGACGCACATGATGAAAAATCACACTTAGCACGCCGTGCGTTGTGCTCAGGCCCTGGCGGAGCAGAGTAACGGAGCTGCAGCTCGCCCACAGACAGCTGCTGAGCGCCAAGGAGCTATTCACTTTGGTTTATTAACCTGTGCAGCAGAGAGCAACAGAGGCGCTGACCTCCACTTGTAGCTGTGTGTCGACACCAGAGCTCTGTGATGTTACTTTGTAGTTATACAAAGTCTGAATACCTGCTAAGTTCTGAAACTGTGGGCCTGTTACTTGATCTCAGCTATTGGTTATCGGCCATTGTGGGCATGTCAGCATGGTAAAGCCTCACAGAGCTACAGTACTAGCACGGCTGCAGACTGGTTACAGCAGAATTTTTTTTAGCCATCCATTTTTATGTGCGCCCAACAGACCAGTTTAGGCTAGTGTCTACTTTGATTAATACACCAGTCTGTACAGGCGGTGTAACAGATTACATTTCGTTTGCTTGTCTATTATCTTCCACTTTAGGTATACAACTGCAGCGACTGTGTACAATAGTGCTTGACCTACACTAAACACTTTCCCTGATGAAGGACTGAAGCTGCTGCTGTTCTGCTAACGCCCTGCTTTCACTGCACGATAGATAAATTAGGCAATACCAGTGCAAAGTGTGTGTGTGTGTGTGTGTGTGTGTGTGTGTTGCTCTTCTGCAGAAAAACAATTAGATTTTCCTGGAAATGAAGCCCATTTGTTCAACATGTTTTTGTTGTCAGATACTTGTGAGGAGTGTTAGCAAAGGCTTTGAGGTCCAAAAGTCAACATTATATCCTCATGTAAACTCTCAGCTTAAGTCAGAAAAGGAAAATAAACAGTGGAGTGGTTAATGTGGTTTCACTGCAAAGTGGCGTGGCGTGAACTTGGATGGTTCAGCGTGTTATTGCAGGATTTATTTAAATCAATTCAAAGTGAAAACAGCTTTGTTAACATGACAGCTGCGGACCGCTTCTGCCAAAACCGCACAGCGATCTAATTTGGAATGTGAATTTAACAGTGATGAAAAGGCTCTCATTATTAACTGTGGAGAAACCCTAAAAGGGCTGTTGTCTTCGCTATTTTTGGCTCCGTGGTTACCCCGAATGTTCATTGGAGTGTTTTTCTATCACAGCAGTGTGTGTGTGTTATCCTATTAGCTCACTAAATGTTTATCTGACTTTAACATGTAGCTGTGCTGAAGGCAGAGCTACGTTTGTCTGTTTATGTCCATGCTGTGACATGATGTATTGTTAATTACAGTTAATGGATAGGTTTGATATAATACTCCTATATTGTATATGTTGAAGGGGCTTTTAGCTGCTTTAGTCATTATTCCTGTCGATGAATGACTACACGTACAGAGGGATATATTTGATGTTTTACTTCAAGACATTTATTTGGGAGCTACAGTTACTGGTTAGTTTTCAGTGTAAGAGTAACTTACATTAATTACTAAGGTGAAAAGTTACACCACTGGAGGTTAAGATTACTTACTGAATAAAGAGAGTGAATGAGAGTGAGTGACGTCTCCACGTTTCTTTTGCTTAAGTAAAATATTGAACTTACTGCATCTTCTCACTGTGATCACACACACTCTCGCATTAGTTGATAAGATCCTACAAACTCTTGACCTTTCATAACAAGGCGGATAAGATGAAATATGTATTGCCATCGAGCTATAACTAAGAACTGTTTGTTTGTTCCTGGAAAGGCAATGTGTTGGATAATGTACTGATAATAAGAGTTATCATAAGAGTGTGTCTTTCCCTCTCTTGTGGAAGAAAACCTTCGCTGTTGGTAATGGTGTCGGCATGGCTGCTCTTTGACACCATTACATCTGGTAATGTCACTTTTATGAATATGTGCTTACTTGTTTATAATGTTGCTGGTGTATATCCTAATCTCTACCTGTGACTGAGGGTACATTGTATGTATGAAATGTATTTCCCTCTCTCTCTTGTCTCTTTTAAGCCATCATGCCATCATGTGCAGAGACAAAATGATGTGGTTAATGGCCTCCATACAAGCTGCAAATCAAAGAGTGCTCAAATGTTTGGAATATTTCTGTGACACATGAACGTTTAAGTTTCTACATGCATCCTTTATTTTCCCTAAAATGGCTTGTTAGGGTTGTTAACACGCCTCATTTAAACCGTGAGCCAGAACCAGCTGCTGCTACAGTGGGAAGCCTGAATGTTAAGAATGCTAACAAGGCACTTCAGGGAAACCGATTTAAAATAACACCTTGCTTTATTGATTCAATTTTCACTAGTTCTTCTAACTTTCTCCAGTTCCTGTGGATTAAAGACACGAGACACGTCAGTTAAACTTCAGTTTCTTCCATACAGACTTTTGATAATTGGTCCTCATGGTCATCTTACTTCTGAAATAGTCCTTTACATAAAAGTTGCAAAGAGGATAGTCACTTGCTGTTACGACACTAACCAACATCTTAACCAATATAAGAAGCTAATGAAACTCAATTTAAAAAACAACATGGAAGGAATTAACAGCAATTGATTACAACGTCACTGAAACAATTATTAGTGTGTGTATGTGTGTGTGCATGTGTGTGTGTGTGTTGACATGGATTCCTTTCACTCAGCGTAAATTGTCTGGTAATGTAATCTCCCTCGGAAATTCCTCCACAGTAAAGGAATCAACTTGGTCACTTCTCAGATCCGGTCACTGAGTTCCTGCTGATGTAACTGCTTCAGTGTGGCTCCCCACGTCTCAACAGACATGTGTCTGCACGTATCTGCAGCATCCTGTATGATAATACATTTAATAATACATTTAAAATCTTTGGGATGATTGTAAAACGTCATCTTGGGTGTAAGGAAGTTGTAATGGGCATTATTCACCATCTTCTGGCGTCCTCTGGTGCTAACAGTCAGTCAAAAAAGAAATCTACAGATTATTTGGTAATGAAAATGTTTTTACTGGTTCATAGAATATATATTTTGTTCTGCCTCTGGCATTTCAGAGAATACTGCAACGGACAACGTGTTGAGCATAGGAGCTATCTGTCTCGTTATCTGTATCTGCCTCGTGTCTCGTGTGGACATAAAACAAAGCTGAAGCAATGGTGCAACTTAAAAGTGATGAAAACATAGTGAAGAATATTATATTCTGTAAACATAATCCATAAATCTTACACACTGGACCTGACACGAACTTAGCAGAACCTTCAAATACTGAAATGTATTAAACTGTAAATGAATGTATGCTTCCTCTGGGGCAGGGGCAAAAATAATAATAAAAGGCCTCCAGTGTGATTCATTTAGGTGAAAACATTCTGAATATTGGTTAAGATGAAAATAGTTTAATATTATTTTATATGTATGGGACTGAGTTAAAGGATCATCAGAAAATGAAAGCATTACAACCTTTATTTTTTACTGTTTCCCATCCAAGCTAAAATTGTTAAACCCTCCCAACTTAATTGGATTATTTTATTAATTAACTTCTCTGTTTCTGTACTTAACATCTATATTTACTGCTCGCTGCATTTCAAGGGCACAGTCCTTAAATAAAAACTTGATTGTCAGAATGTAATGCGGCTTTAGTATAAAACAAGTGTTTGACCACTGAGAAAGACAGAGAGCCTGAGAGAGAGAGAGAGAGAGAGAGAGAGAGAGAGAGAGAGAGAGAGAGAGTGAGTGAGCGGAGAAGAATGACAGGAAGTGAGGATAATGAACCAGAGGGAAGCCGAGGAATTTCAGCTTTCTGTATGAGAGGTTCCCACCACAGACCTGTGGAGCTCCAGACCATGCACTGCGAAAAATGTCAATCTTCTTAAGTTATTTAATCTGCCAGCACAATGAGACAAATTATCATCTTCTAAACAATGTCATCATCACACAAAGTGATCTACCTACAACTAATACATACATAAAATTAAAAAGGTCTAACACAAAGTGTGGTTTCACTCTGTTAAGTCATGTATCAGGTGTTCATGTGGCAATGCATTCTAATGTATGGACATTAAGGAGTTACATTAAAATTAGTGGCATTGGTGCACATTTTTTGCAGCGCAGCATTTTTTGGCCATGATAATCATCACTGTTTATATTGTCTCTATTTCTGGTTATCAGAGTCTCTCTCTCTGTGTTTCACACACACATATATATATAAACACAAGGACCCAGATTACATCACGCTCCTAATAATGATTTCTATTTTTCTTAGCTGCAAGTCTGCTACACAAAAACTGCACAAGGTGCAAAAAAGACTTGTGTGCACTCACATTTTTCAAAGTAGATTTAGAGCATGAGCATTTAGATGTAGTGGTTAAGTGATTAAGGTTAAAAAATAGAATGAGGGTTGAGTCAATGACCTGATACTGTAAATATAAAAGTATAATTATAAACTTGTGTGTCATCTGCATATATCTGTCCATGCATAACCGTGTGATGCAGTTGCTTTGGCCACAAATAGTTACACACTCCTCATGTTATATGGTGTGTCAGGTTGGCTGACTCCCTCAGTGCCTGCCAACTTTCACGCAATCACCATGAGACACTTTTTTTTTCCTTTTAATATGCTCTCAAGCCACGTGTCCACATGACCTGTCTGGCTCTCGCATCGTGCTCCAACTTCATCAGTTATCGATTAGTTTTTGATTACGTCACAGACCTGTATTGCTGGAGTATATTTGTGTAAACAGCTTCATTCAGCATCTCTATCTCCCCTCTGGCACAGTAACTTACTACGACATTACGGGAACGCTCTGAAACTTTCTCATGATTCTCAATAAAATGTATAACGGTGTTTATACATTTTATTGTTGTTGTGTTTTCTGGGGCAACAAACGAAATCTTGTTTCTTGTTCAAAGAAGATGTGATGAACAGAGTTGCAAAGGTGACACTTTCTTAAACATGTTGCTGGCATCGGATTCAAAATGGGAATAGAATTTTCCAAAAACACTAAAACTGCTAAGTTTCAACAGGCTTCATGTACATCATCATATTTAGTTTCTATTTACTTTTACAGAGTGTGCAATCCTTTTGCACATATAAAAATTTTGATCTGAAAACTCATCTTTGCAAAAATCTTCAGTCTTCTGATCTAAACTTTGATTAGATGTAGACACAAAAACAAGTTGGGTGACAAAATAACTACTTCATTAAGGTTAGGGGAGCTTCGTGTCACAGGTAAAGTATTACGGCTAACTGCTGTTGGTCTATAAGGTGGAGAGGACGTGGCTTTCTTGGATCCATATGCTTCACTCATGTTTTACAGTCTACAGGGTATGTCAATGGATGGATGTGATCTTAATACTGTGATTTTTTTTGTTGTTCCTTCACATTACTCACATTACTTGTGCGTCTCAGAAATGTTCACAGTAGATAACTGTAGCCTTTGGTGCTGTGTCTCTGTATGTCTGCATGTGTGTGTGTGTGTGTGTGTGTGTGATTGCAGTCAGGTGAATCGTCCTGGCTCCAGGCTCATTTCCTTGGCTCTAAGAATAACCAGCAGCATGAACAGGCTGTTTTCACTCCCCTCCTTCTCTCTGATTACAGATAGGACCTCCACCTTCTTATCGCTCAAGTTCCCAAACACCAACAATGCAGCCACTCACAGAACCACACTGTAAAAAATGTCAGTCGCTTATTTATATCTCCCCATATAAATGTATAACTTTTCTCCCTGTGATTAGCATTTTAGCTAAACTACTGTA
Source organism: Nibea coibor (assembly GCA_023373845.1). Lineage (NCBI taxonomy): Eukaryota > Metazoa > Chordata > Actinopteri > Sciaenidae > Nibea > Nibea coibor. The sequence continues at coordinate 7,654,938 of CM041737.1, read as the reverse complement.
TCAACTAGAAGCTAGCCTAATTGTACCCATTACATCTAATTTGTGTTATGTAAATAAAATGCGCCATACACTGTTGGAATAGTAAGTAATATTAGCTGGCTGCTATGTCTTGCAGTTGTCGTACATGTTGTTGCACTTGCTTGATGTTTGACTGCTAGCAAAGTTGTCGACTTACTAGTATTTGATCAAAAGCAATGTAAACATAACAAATACACGTGTACATGTGTCCATATTGACAACAGGAGTATTCACACTTAATCACGAAATTACTAGTTGTTCTGAAATAGAGAGACAAGTTCATGGAACCTGCAAAACTAAGGCTTTCTTGGCCTGTTGGTCAGAATTCGGTCTATTACTAACACTCAGACAATCAGATGGCCATTATGGTGCCAGTTGGAGCCTCTAAATCCTACAATGGCTGAAAAATTGGCAGGTTTAGGGTACTAAAAGTTATTAACAAGGTATAAACCACAGGAATGTCTTCACAGCATAGCATTCACTTACATCCTTTTAACCAGCAACCAATGTTTCCATTTAAATATGCGTTTTTCATTCTGGTACATACAGACACTTGAATTAGGTTTTATTCCACTGAATTTCAACACTATTACTTCATGTTCATTGCTCAATATTCCCATAGTACAGACCACTTGATTGATACAGGTTTTAACATACATAAGTTCAAGAATATCCAACAGTGAGTTTTGCTTTCATGCCAGCAGACGTCACATTTATCAGATCACACATTGGAAATGATAGTGTGTGGGTGGATGGGAGCCGAGCAGGACCGTTCCAAGCTAAATACATAAAATCTCACCCACTTCTAAACCTTAAGCCCCCCTCCTCTTCTGCTCTCAGTCCTGGTCCAAATTTGGCACTGCTGGCCTCTGTGAAAAGGCATTTCCCCCGGGGGATCAAGGCGCTGTGTAACTCTTGACTGGAGTCCGAGTCTGACAACATCATGATTTTCCCACAGGAAAATAAAAACATAAACTTTGACATAACATGTTTTTGAATCAGGGGATCAAAGCTGTGAGAGGAGAAGATTCGTGGGATCCATCTGTGCCACACAACAAACCCAAACAGGCTCCCATTTTTCAAGAAGTCATCAGAAAAATAGTCACATGCACACACAGTGCCATACTGAATCAAGGAACAAGAGAACTGATTGTGAAGTATTGCTTGACATTAACATTAACAGATATACTGGCCATCACCCAGAGTTTCTACATTAAAAAAAAAAGGAAAAATCTGATTTTTTACATATTTAAGAGGACATGCAGAGGACAACCAGGTTTGGATGGATATACAGCGTATTGGGCTGATACTGGCCAGCATTAGTCGTTCAATCATTAAATGTCAAAAACTATTTTTATTTTTTCAAGCAAAACTGACAAAAAGTTTTCAAGTGTGAGGATTTGTGTTTTTCTTTTTTCAGTTAATCATTGCGGATTAAAGATCTTTTGACGTTTGGACTGTTAGTCAGACAAAACAACACATTTGAAGCCTCTGGCTCCAAAAATTGTGCCGGGTGTTTTTTCACTGTTTTCTTTTTGTTTTTTTGTTTTTTTTAAATTGAACAACAATGAATTGATTGATCAAGATCAATCAATAATTGGAAGACTAATCATTAATGGAAAAAAAACTATACATATGTGTTTACTGCCAGATATTTTGCCATACTGTTTATACCTCTTATGATGGTGGCAAAAATCGTAATAATACAAATGCAACATTACTATTTGCAACAGTGGACACAATGACACCAGCAATGTTGCAGTTGTATTATTATGATTTTTGCTGTGATGTGCTGAAGTACTGACTGGATTAGCCAAAAAGCACACCTTCTTTTATCATTATTTTATTCATCAACAGTTCCTCAATTGATTTTTCAGGAATTTTACAATATCACAATATCTATAATAATATTTCTATACAGAATTACACATGCCACGAGAGAAGATTTTATCCATATCATGAAGTCTCACCGTGTGTCAGCTGGTTTGTGCAAATTCAAGATATTTAACTGTATTTGCATTTTTATTTAGCTTTCTTCTACTCCACAACATCTCAGGAGGAAATATTTTACTTTTGTCAAGCGGCTTTAGTTACTTATCAGATTACAATTGTTCCTGTCCCGAATGTTTCGGATACACTGAAGCACTTCTTAATCTAAATAACCTCTTTAAAAAACATGTGATGATCTCATAGGACATGATGCATTGCCGATGAATAACCTATATATAAAGTAGTTAAAATGAGCTTCACTTTAAACATCTACAGCGGTAAAATGCAACATACACATTCACCAAAAACATCAGATATGACAAAAACACTGATAGCACAATGAATACTTTTACTTTTCATTCTTTGAGTACATTTGGTTAATAATAAGGTTGAATGCAAGACTTTTGATTATAGTGCAGTATTTTCACAGTGTGGTATTCATACTTTTAAAGTAAAGGTTTAATTACTTATTCCACCCACTTTCAACAGCCCACTGAGGCCAGATAGTCTTTTATCAGAGAAAGACTGTACACATTGTACAGAGAAAGGGAGCCATGGGGGGGTTATAGAGGCCCACAAGCTAATTTTTGCCCCAGGTCCACTGAGCAGGTCAATCTGGTCATGTTTGAGGACATTTTAGTGGAGTGTATCTTTGAAAGCGATGGTTCAGCCTCTCGTCACAAGCTGCTGACCCAAAATGAATCTGGATTTGTTAGTGAGGTTTGTGTTCAGTGATGGACTAAACTCTGTTTCACAGAAAAAAAAAATCAACAATCCACTTCAGCCCGGAAATATTAGTATGGCCTTATTGATCAAAACCCAGTTACATCATTGCAGCATTTTTGAAATGAGGTATATATCGACTACAGCATCTCTTAGTTGTGTCAAAGCTACATGCTGGTGTTATGGACGCTCTGGAGCCTGGAACATACAGTTCAAAAAACAAAAAAAAATCATCCGGCACCAGGACAATTCTATGTACTCTGTCCCGATCAATAACTTTCACGTGAGCCTAATCAATTGCATCAAACACAAATAGTTGCATCATGTGAGCGCAACAGTCATTTGGCACGGAAACAGAATAGTCATGTGAACCAAATAAAGCAGCGCTCTCTTCAGAAGGACACCCCGGAGACAGATCCGGAGGAATGCATTACTGTACATGTGGAAGAATTACAGACAGCACATTACAAAACAACATCTGGTTCTGCAGTCAGATATAGAAGGATAAAACACACACGTCATCATGCTACAAATGACCTGTCAGACTGGAAGCATTTTTATTTTCACACGTTTGATTTTACATTTTTGATGAGTAAACTCTGTGGAGTTAAACCAAAGTAAAATAATCATAATGCGGTATCGTACTGTTGTATTAGTTTGTTAAGTTATTACTTAAAAGTCATAATTAATCTCAATTAGAGGCATTCCAAACTGTGCTGTAAAAAATTGTTTGTTGGTGCGTTTTGAGGATTTTCGATACTAAATCAATCCAAGACACTAATCAGAATATATCAGTTTAATCACATGATCACACCTCCGTATTTACAATAATCTGCAGCAGATTTTCAAAGTAACGTTGTTCAGATCGCATGCTGAATAGCAAACAGCTCAGCCAGAAGAGTTGAGAGAAGTGAAGCCCTTTCATTCTTATTTTTCTTCTACTATTATTGATTTGTTGTGGTTTGAGGGAACACCAGCGAGCTGTATTGCACTGACTCCCACTGTTAAGCAGCATCGCGCTGGCGAGGAAAATAACACAAAACTGCAAATAGTCCTTTGTGCATTAATTTAACCAACTCTTGAAAATGATCAAACTCTGATTGTATAACTTCTTCACAAAATTTCCCTTTTTGTAGATTTGCGTCATTTTGTCTCGACAGCTGCATCAGGAGAAGATAACAGGCATGCCAGAAGGTTTTCTGGAGGTCATTCTTGTTTTCTGACATGGGCCGTAGCAAACAGGAACTCTTGGCCATCATTAAAAAAAAAAACATGATAAACCTTACGTAACAGTAATTAGGATACTAAGACAAGGAGAACAGTTAGTGAACTGCTTTCAGTAGCATCATGAGACAAGAGCATTGATCCAGAGTCATGCAGTTAAAGTCTGTTGGAAGAGGAGCATCGTTCACAAGTGATAAAGCAGGTATCAAACATATCAACACTTTGCAGAAATTACATTTTCATAGTAGATACTGTATACATAACATAGACTGTTACATAAAAAATGCTATATAAATAGAACATAGTGGGGGCAGCAGGGTTAGTGGGACATTCAATCCCCCTGACAGCAGCTGGTGTGCCTGTTGCACCTAAAATGTCCTACAGGTTAAACTCTGAACCCTGAACTTATTTTGACCTCTGACGCCTGACCCCTCTGTGGTGAAATGTGGTGTCTTCAGAAGGAAAAAAAATCTCGCTACCATTAAAGTCACAATGAAATAAAAGTTAAAAAATCAATAGCAGATGCAAAATTTGGTGAGTAATGTTTCCATGGTCAAGAACAAACTTTCAGTCTCAACTTTCTGAACATCTCCCTTGTGACAGCACACACACACAATATATATATATATATATATATATATATATATATATATATATATATATATATATATATATATATATATATATATATATATATATATATATTCACAGAGGCTAAGTGCCAAAGACAGTCAAGACTTATTACATATCATTGGTTGTATAATAAACATCATCCTTATTTTACATATTTCCCCTCTACCCAAAATGCTGTAATGGAACTAGATGGCACTTTGCTTGTGGTGCAACAAAACTCAACAGCAACAGATGAGATGTGCCATTCACCCTCAGAATCATTGTCAAGGACATCTGCACTCTGTCGTTACACAATCTTCAGAGAATATGAGGGGAAAACACAGCACATTGGGTTCTTTGCAGTTTGGTTATTTCTATGTTTACAACTATGTGTACAGCTTTTTTTAAATTGAACTTGTTAAATAAATCAATAAATGATAAATTAAAGAGTTCAGCAACTGTGCGTTGGTTGTTTACTTCCATTTACTTTAGTTTATAGTTTACTGCAATTTTGCATGCTGTTTTGCTGTTTCATACATACATGTTTTTTAGATAGTAAAATACCATTGTAGCTGTTGCATTAAAATGTCCCTTCACTAGATGTAAGGAGACTAAACCAAACCATTAAAACTGCCTCAGAAAAAAGGACGCAACAGTATGTGGTCTAGTTTTGACCGTATAAAGTGTTTTTCAGAACAATCTACATCTACTTTTTTTTTCAGTCATAAATTTGCCAAATTCAGGAGCAAGACGCTCTCAGAAATGCCTTTTCATTGTGACTTTGAAACTAAACTCGACATCTGAAATCTTAATGGTCTTAAATCTTCCTGCAGTATATAAAGAAACACTTCCCCTTCTTCTCAACACTGTAAAAAACAAGTTCAGTGTCAAGTGCAGCATGTCAAACCACTTGGCTGTGACAAATAAGTTATCTTATAAAACATAACAACATTTTATCAACAAAATCACTTGTAATCATCATCAGGGACTGACAAAAATCCCCCAAAGGGCCCAGTTAGCCGCTGTTTAAATATTTAAACTCTGAAGTGTATTTACATGAAGCAAAAAAGCCACAAGCTGTCACTGGCTCTCAGAAAAGTGTGCGGACCCTCTCACACAGCGTTACCACTTCTCTTCCACCTTGCGCTGATTTAACAGCTATCAGCTGCTGCGGGGCTAAAGGGAGAGAGACACACAAGCGATAAGTTAAAGATTACAACGAAGCATGGATCCTGTCAGACAACAAATCCGTGATCCGCGCTGACACCGACAAGTCAGGAGGTGATTATCTTACGACGCTACGTGGCTCGTGATTTAAGAGTCATGTACTGTTTTAGCTGAAAGGCAAACGGCTCAGAAGCTTAACAAGGAACTGCTGATCAACCTGAGGAGGAATCGCAAACAGAGAATAAAACTCTCCAAATAAATACAATTTATTGTCTCTTGGATGAGGGCACGCCACTGTCTGCTGGCAGGAAAACTGCAGCCATCTTAGAAAGTAAAGCTCATTTTTAATTCAATATTTTCATGTGTAAACATGCTTGGAGCTTCCCACTGACACTCTAACTTCATTAGAGTAGAACACACACACAAGCTCCTTCAGAGACCTCAATCTTCTCTCTGGGAAATAAGATTACAGTCCATCCAATACACATTTCTAACTCACAGGCTGATTATCAAATGATTTCTTGGTCTATTATTCTCCACATACTATTAGCATCAGGAGTTACACTGGGGAAACACTTACAATAGTCTGTTTCAAGTGTTTTAAACATTGTTTGCATTTTCTATTTCTACCCTGAAAGAACCAAGACAATTTCAGTCAGGCTTCAAAGATTTAAAATATTATTTGCATTTCGGTGGATAACACAACACAAGTCGTGTCGTGCTTTCCTTTTTTTTTTTGCATCTGGGATTTCTTAAGTCTGAGCAGGCAGGAGTGCTTAGTAAATCCTCTGAACTCACACACATCTTATTTCTACAGTTCACTTTCCTCATCGATATCAAGCTTCTTTACTCCTTGTCGCCAGCTTGTGATCCTTGAAAGAGCAGCATCACACTGAAGAGCATTTGAGAAAGACCCAGAAGGAATTTCACAGCCTCCTTTCCCACAAAATCAGCCGTTGAGACGACCGACAGGCATTTGCATGGGCACCTCTCCGTGCTCCGTGCAGAAGGTCCTCAACACATTTCACTGCGGGACCAAAAAGACCTGTGTCATGCTAAGCAGCTGAGAGCAAAGCATACACAGAGCGCCGATGCCGCCAAAGTGACCGAGCCGAATCCATCGTCGTTGGGACTCATACTTGGCATCGAGCGTCTGGTCGCGGGCTGACTATAGCTGGGGCCTTTTTGGCATCCGTGCAGCCGAGGCAGGAAGGAAACAACGGGCTGAAGAGGCGACCTAGACCTTTCCGGAAGACGCTGTTGGACAGGCTGTAGATGAGACAGTTACAGAAGCTGTTGCTAATTGCCAACCATGTTGTGAGGAAAGACGCCACCTTGTGGTGATACAGCCCAGCGCTCTCCAGTAGGAAGTAAAGGATGTATGGCATCCACAGCACGTAGAAGACACTGGTAATGCGAAACAGCACCATGGCGTAGCGTTTGTCCGGGCAGCCCTCACACCGTTCCCCCCGCTCGCCTTTGTCGCCCTCCGTTTGTGAGCTGAAGCGGGCGTGGCGCTGGGTTATCTCTCTCGTGTGCTGCCGACAGATTTTGAATATACTCCCATAGGTGAAGCAGACAGTAAGTGCTGCTGGTGCATAAAGCAGCCCTACGATGAAGGTGCTGAACCCCGGGTTGGTCTTCCAGGAGTCTGCGCACCATTGAAATATGTCCCCATGGTAACCTGGCTTTCCCCAACCGAAGAAGGATGGCAGAAAGATCAACGCCGAGTAAACCCAGATGAGAACGATGCACACCCTCAGCCGGCAAGGTGTTACCAGCGTGGCGTACGATAATGGACGGGTGATGGCGATGTAGCGGTCTACGCTGATGCACGCCAGCGAGGCCATAGAGACGCTCTTCAGCACAGAAACCATGTAGCCAAACGCCTTGCAGGTGAGCTCTTCATTCAGGCCCCGGAGATAGTGGAGGAGGGACAGCGAGGGCACCAAGCAGCTGACGCCGACCAGCAGATCAGCGTAGGCCATAGTCTGGATGAAGTGGCTGGTGGTGTGGTGGTGCAGCAGTGGGGCGCAGTGGAAGACAAAGATCACCACCAGGTTTCCGGCGATGATTAGCACGGTGAGGAAGAGGATGACAACGACCTCCAGCACGCAGGTATCCAGGCTATGGGAGTAACCCACCGCACCCAGCAGGCAGAACGGGGGAGAACCGCTTTGGTTCACATCGGAGGAAGAGTTCATGTTTGGACTGGGGGAGAGGGAGAAGGAGGGGGGGCGGTTTCAGTTGAAAGCAGCCGTCATCCCGTCACCCAAGTCTCTTTTTTTTTATCTTGAAGTTGCTCGTCCTGTCTTCTGCTCCAAAAACAAAGTGTGCCTCCTGTTCTTCTTAAATCAGCATCTTTTCTCCCTCAGCAGGCAGGGAGTCTGTCCTTAAAGTAGCAGTAATCCATTGGTGTATGCAACACACAGCCAGGCTCTGCTGCTGCTGCTGCTGCTGCTGCTGCTGCTGGTGCCGGTGCTGGTGCTGCTGGGTGTGAAATATGTGCATGTGTGCAACCTCTAGAGGCAAAAAAATCCCCAACGTAGAACAAGAGATGCCAGTCTGATGCTGCAGTGCAAACCGTCCTCCCCTCGCAGCTGTTTATCATATCCCCCCCTCGACTACAAATCCTGAGGTAAGCACTCTGCTTCGGCACGCAGCCACCGAAAAATCCAAGCATCCACTTCTGCTCTTTGAGTGCCAGTGAAGGGAAAGGGAGGGAAAAACAATGCCGAAATTCCCGGCAGCTCCGATGTTAACACTCCTCCATGCTGACAGTGACGGCTGTCTCAGCAAACAAAAGCAAGAGAGGGAGAAACAAGCAGCATCAGATCTGGAAGTGGCAGCCTCCTCCACGGTCCATTGACAGGAGTTGAACACACACACATACACACACACACAATGTCTCAAGCAGGAGGAGTCCCGAAGACAGACGAGCGCAGGCAGGCGAACATCCAGAAGTGATGGATAATGTCACCAGGATCTCCTCACTGCTTCTTGTGGGGCTCAGAGGAAGCCGGCTTACTTCCAGTGTGAGGAAGTGTGTGAAGCGAGAGAGTGTGTATACATGTGCGTGCATTAGAAGGAGACAAGGAGAGAGAGAGCGAAAAAGAGAGCGAGAAGGATCAGGGAGGCAGCCTGTAAACTGCTTCTCCTCTGTTGTAGTGGCAGTAGTGATGATGCAGCGCTGCCACTGCCGCTTCCCTCTCCTCCCCCTTCTCTCTCTCTCACTCTCTCTCTCTCTCTCTCTCACACACACACACACACATACACACACCCCTCCTCTCTCTTTCTTACACACACTTTTTTCCTCCTTTCCCTTCCTCCTTGCTCCCTGTTGTCCAGCCCTTCCTCCACCACCAACCCTTTTTTTTCCACACACTCATTCTGAGGCTCCTTCTCTCCCTCCTTACTCCATCTCTCTCACTCTTTTACTTTATTTCTTTATTCCCCCATTCTCTACTCTTACTGTATTCCCACTATGCAACACCATTACCGTGGAAACAACCTTTTGGGTAAAGACGATATTCCAGTAAGGATGGATTTGTTTCAAATCAAGTTTTTCTAACCCTTTTAAGAGCACGTCAGTCAAACACATCTCAGTGTGAAGCAGGTCCCACCCAGACAATGAAATATAATCAAGTGCTGTGTGAATATTGATCTAAAATGTAAAATTTAGTCAAAGAATCAAAACGCTTGATAAAAACAATATCTTGATCAGGTCATTATAGTCCTTTGACATTCTGCCACATTGGTAATAAAAGTTCAGATCGCCTTATGTATTTTGGTAAAGATTCCCTGACTGAACTGAATGAGTTTTACGTAGTATAGCTGCATCTCAGAGAAATTCAGTGACAATATATAACTCTGGTTTCTACAGAAAAAGTACAGGTGCTACTTCCAGAGACTCTCAAACTTGACTGATTGAAAAGCTTCATTGGGTTTCCAAATGCTGTCTTCATACAAGCTTTCAATGTCTGTTTCCTATTTTCATAAATTCTCATTTTGTTGAGCCTCTGCCATCAATGTATGAATGCATGCGTGAATGTGATAAGCGCTTTTAGTGGTCAGTGGAGCAGAGAAGCACTATATAAATCCATTTACCAAGTCCATTATAGTTTAAATGTTTATTTTTAATTATCTTTGTTCAGCTCTCTGCTGTTCTTCTCTATCCTTGTGAAAATTGTTTATGGAAGAACATTGAGAGCCACGAAAATCCCTCATATCTCATATGTGTTATGTCATAATTAGCCAGTAAAGCTGATTCCTGTTCTGAAAGATGGATTATAGTATAACATATATATTAGGAAAGCAGTTTTTGAATTTAGGACGTTGCTTCATTACAGATTCATCAAACCCAATCGGTTGGATTAGGGTTAGGGTCATTATCATGTTTGGGTAGTTAATTAATTTATTTCAGGGCTTCATATCTCTTCTGTTATTTGTCTAATGCGTTCCTTCCCTTCTTTCTCACTGTGTCTCTTACCATATATCCCCCTCCTCCATGTCTCAGCATCCCTCCATCCTCATCTCCGAGGAGCTTCACATCTCTTCTCGAAGGAAGCCCCGCCCCCCTCCACATCTGTTAGCCAATAAGCGGCATGCAGGTTTCCATCTCCACAGAGACTGTTCACGCCCACCCACGTGCACACACACACACCCTCCCCGGCAGGCTTCCCTCACATATGAAGAGTACCCGTGCAAATGCACCGACATGGCAACACACACACGTGTTCAGAGACATAGCAGGGGGTGTTCATACACATCTATAATCTTTTGATTAAGAGTGGAGAATTCCTGCAGCGTCCAATGAAAGGACAGCTGGATGGAAAAGACGGCAGGAAGATAAAAGGTGGAAGACAGAGACACAAACCTTGAGCCGGTAAAGGTGTGGCGGAGAGGACAAGACTACAAAAACATGCTGATGTGTCTTTCTTTTTCTGTCATCTCGAGCTGCAGCAGTCCACACACTCTCTCTCACACACACACAGCTCTCACCTGCTACTGTTACAATGCAGTATGATCAGCTAGAAGCCACCTGCAGTGACTGTCTTGGTAGAACAAACCACCATAGTACACTCAGGACTGTAGTAATGGAGAAACCTATTTAAGGGTCAGTTCACAAAATTACAGACATAACATATATTTTCCATCGAGATTATACATAAAAAGAGCATCTTCCCAAGAGCAGTGTCCAAATCTTGACAACCCACAGATCTCACAGTTGTCGGTTGTCAGTGAAACTACTGTCTGCTGGTGAGGTAGAGCCCAATCAGACCTGCAAACAAAATATATTTACACGTCCACGTGAAGAATATGCTGCTGATGCGGTGAGTGACTTGTGCTTGTCTCTAAAACTTTGCCGTTATAAATGCTCCTGTGGCCTGATGGAGTTTCTAAAACCAGACGGTGACTTTTCACATGAAAGTCGAATCTTGTTCCAAGATTTAAGTAATGCCCTTTTTGAAACAAAAATGTACAGTCTATAACTGTTTGAAGTAGTACACAGTGAGGTCCAGCTTGACCTAGTGCATGTCCTATTGACCCATCAGTCAACTGAGCTAATAAATAAATAAAGAAGGACGACACTAAGTAGCAAAGCTGTGTGATCGGATAATCAAGTTTGTAAAAAAGCCTATGCCTACAGCAATAACAGATCTGAGGGATCAGCTGCTAGCTGAAACGCAAGTGAGACAGTAAAGACACCAAAAACGAGTGGTAGTGCTACACTGTATAAACTGCATTTGAATTCATTTGTCAAAACATGATTTCCGAAGTAACAGTCCCTCACTGAAGGCAAGAGAAAATGTTTATATTTCCTGAATGATGAACATTTTCTCACTCACCTTATCTTGTTGTCCAACGTGCACATACTCCAGAATTATGGAACATTGCATGTGAAGTGAAATATTTAACATGTGCTTGTTGACATGGCAACACAGAGATAAACAGATTTAATATTTTATAGACACACTACATTTTTTTGTGGTGTCAGGTGATAATCAGCAGCCAAGACAGAAAATGATAACCTCTATGTGCAGCATTTCGCCAGTCATCAGGTCTGGGTCACGAGCCGGAAAATATTTGGAAACTAGTGGGCTACAACGTGCAAGTGACCTGCATATGTTCATATAAAGTCATGATAATTAATAATGTCTTTTGGGGAATTTTATTTAATCTGCCTCTGAAACCCCTGCAGGAAATGCAGAAGTTTAGTCACATGCGTCATTAGCCCACTGCGTTGTCTGCTGATTCGCCACATCGACCCAAAGCATCTCCTGTGATATTTGTTTCAGAGGGAACCAGAGGGGTCACTGCGAAAACGTCTTTCCCTTCCAGGCGGACTGTCGGTGGGGAACACAGACGCCATTCAGACACTGTTTGTTTTTTTGTTACCATATGGTGAGCATTGAGGTGGGTCGGAAGGCCATTACCCACCGTGTTTACGTGTCTGTTTTTGCTTTTATTTTCCAGGTCAAGGGTCAGAGGTGCCACATCTGCCCTGGTTATGAGGCCAAACGTTTAGGCAGCTCAACAAGCAGCCAGTTGTCTGACATTTTCCTAAGACATGTTGAGATGAACGCAACGCCATCAGCACCTCCACCATGTTACCAAGTCAACGCACCACTCTGGGTAAACAGCGGGCAGGCTGGCAGGGAAAGCCACCTTGTGACCAAATGTTTTGAAAGGAGAACTTGTGATGCTGTGGTTCAATTCCCAGCAGGCAAGATCTGAAAATTACAACAGTTGTAGCAGAGTCCTAAAGCAATGTCTGTTACAGTCTGAAGACCTGAGTATCTGCAGCCACTGAAATCTTCTTTCAAAATGATCTTTGTTGTTGAAGGATGACATGTTAAGAACAGACTTCATGAGAGGACATCAGAGATCATTAACAGTCACAACTGAAAATGATTCACATTTTTTTCTGTTTGTTTCTGTGTGTTAGCCCAGTGATGAGATCTGAAAAGCTTTTATACAGTCCCTTTCTCCAGTCCATGTGAAAACATGTAAAATTGATTTAAAATTCTTCCATAATTAATGCCTCGCCAAAATAAAACATAAATATTCATATCCAATACACTCATTTAATGTAGACAGAAGTTAAACTAAATAGTAAATGGACTGTACTTATATGTAATTTCTAGACTTGCGACCACTCAAAGCGCTTTACAGTACGCATCTCATTCACCCATTCACAGACATTCATGGCTGCCATGCAAGTGCCAATTGCTCATCAGTTTGAGGAGCTAACCATTCAGACACATTCACACACCGATGGCGCAGCCTTCAGGAGCAATCTGGGGTTCAGTATCTTGTCCAAGGACACTTCAACACGCAGACTAGAGGGGATCGAACGGCCAATCTTCTGATTAGCGAACGACCCGCTCTATCTCCAAGCCACAGCCGCCCCTACTACTGACCCCAACTTTGTTTAAGGGCGCCCTAATAGATAATTATACAATGAGAGATAGTTACATAGGCAATTAGCATAATAATAAACATTTAATAGTATCAGAAAACACTAGTATCAGAAAAATTCCACTGTGTACAAAAAGACCTGTCAGTGACGGTGGCAGAGTTGGAACATCTCTTTTTATTACATCACATCACGGGTCCTTTAAAGTAAACTGTCAGTTACCACACACAGTCTGAAATCACGAGGAGCGGCTGTGTGAACATCAGAACAGTAATGGCAAAACATAGCGACTATTGGTTCATTTTATTCTGCACTGTTCACGACCCAACAGGTTCATATATAATTCAAGCACTCATACATCATTCATGTTGTCATAAATTCACTCTCGGGTATCTTCGTCCCATTTTCTGCGAGCTCCTTTTTTTTTTTTCCAGACAAACGCTGTGACCTGAGAGAGCTCCTGTTCAAATTGAATTAACCTCAGGCACATGGTTCATTAAGACAAGGCCAGCCTGGTGCCACAGGCAATTAGCTTTTACAGGGTGAGTCTGCACGGCTAATATTGTGTCCTCGCTGTCAACAGACGCACAATATTTAATAGTGAACACAGAGAAAATGCGTCATGTTGACAGGACACCGCAGCATGAGGGTTGGAGGGACACAAAATCACATTCATCTGGTTAACAAAATCTCGTACTGTATCTTTCTGTTTTTCCTTAAATCCTGAAGTATGATGGATGTTCAGTATACTGTATCAGAGACAAACATATAGGCAGGGCGGCATGGTAGTAAAGGCTGGGGCCTTTCTCCCCTTGTCCGTGTGGGTCCTCTCCAGGTACTCCAGCTTCCTCTCACAGTCCAAAGATGGGCAAGTTAATTGGTGACTCTAAATTGCCCATCGGTGTGAGTGTGCATAGTTGTGTGTTTCTGTGTGTCAACTGGCATCCTGTCAATGGTGTACCCCATTTAACTAACTAACAACTAACTAACTAACAAACTAAGACTAAGTCATATTAAAACAGACAGACACACAGACAATATTACAACACATAGCAATCTAGAAAAATAATAAAAGTACAATACAAGCCATGAATCCAACAACATCAGTTAAAACAACGACATCCCAATGATTCAGTCTCTAGATCTTTCAGTATGGAATTAAAAGCATTCAAAGAATGGATGGATGGACAGAGATTTAAGCGATTTACAATAGAGCAGTGTTTTGGGTTTGTGCAAATCAGTTATTTTCAGTATTTGAAAGATAATTAAGCTTACCTAACTGTGTTAGGACTGTGACGTATGTTAACCTCATCTACCCAACCGTGCAAATGGTGGATGAGTATAAACACATGCTGACTGTTCTATTTAATTTTTAGATTTTTTTTTTTTTTTTTTTTTTTTTTTTTTTGCTCTTGTTTGTGTTTGTTTTTAACTCAACAAAGAGACAAAAGTCACAGTCAGAGCACAGGTCATCAAACAGAGCAGGAAGCAGCAGTAAAAAAGAAAGAAACGGCACCTCCTGTTTTCTTGGACGTTTCATAAGAAAATATCCAACACATCTTTGACTGCTGAGAATGTAATTTGTTCACCAATTAGACACCAAAAGAACCAAGAACTAAAGAACTGAACAGGGTTGTGTGTCAGAACTGAGATGGAGGTAGTGCATTTAGGCACTTGAAAGTAAAACCCCATTTGGATGGGAAAAATAAACTTGGAGGTGGGGACATGAATATGCACAATTCTCATCAGTTATTCAATTTATTGTTCTGGACAATATTATATAAGGGTATTGTCTGTAACAGGTACAGACAAAACTTCCACCAATCCTACTCCTTCACAAGTCATATATTAACACACAGACATGAAATACACACTGACTGTGTGCAGTGTGACTTACAATTTCCATGAATATGATCAGGTTTTGACTCTAAATTGTTGTATGATTATGTAAAGATCAGACCTAAAGGCCAACCAGATGAATGGCGTTTTGTTCAAGACCTGCAAGCTGCTAATGCTGCAGTCACTTCACCTGCTCCAAATGTTCCAAATCATCTCAGATGTTCCTGCGGGCTCTCAGTACTTCTCTGTGGTTGATTTGTCTAATGTGTTCTTCTCTGTTCCAGTTCATAAAGATTCACTGTTCTGGGTTGCATTCCGGTTTGATGATAAACGTTATACTTTCACTACAATGTGTCAAAGCTTCACTTCCTCTCTGTCTCTCTACAATGCAGCCTTGTTCAGAAGCTTATCTACATTGTCTCTTTCTGAAGGCTCTGCTCTCTTACAGTATGTCGATGACCTACTTATCGCTTCTCCCACTAAGGAGCAGTGTGAGACAGATACCGTTGCCCTCCTGCAACACCTGTGTCTCGAAGGACACAAACTTGGCCTGAGTAAGCTACAGTTCGTACAGCAGAAGGTCACCTTTTTGGGTCACGTGTTCAGAGTCTCTCTCTACAGAATGCATATCTGCTATTGTCAACACACCTAAACCACTCACAAAGAAACAAGCTATGTCTTTTTTGGGCATGTGTTCGTATTGCAGACATTTCATTCCTTACTTCTCTGTGCTTGAACGTCCTTTAAGAGATGACACACATGTTAGGGGCTTCACATCCTCCTCCAAAATCACCTGGACACCAGAGACTGGGACATCTTTTGTCAACTTGAAGAAAGCTCTACAGTCTGCTCCAACTTTAGGGGTTTCAAACCCTGATAAACCATTTGTCCAGTGTGTGGATGAAAAGGAGGGATGTATGATAAGTGTTCTGTTACAAAAACATGAATCACATTAAAGCCTGTTGCTTATTTTTCGTGAACTCTTGATCCTGTTGCTAAGGCTTTACTTCATTGTTTGAGAGCTGTAGCAGCAGCAGAACGAGCCGTTTTGGCCTCACGTGATTTTGTGGGCTTTTCAGAATTAACATTACTTGTTCCACATGCAGTCTCAGCTCTCTTATCAGAACAGAAGACATCTCTTCTTTGAGCAGCAAGATGGCTCAGGTACCACACCACACTTCTTGACCTGCCACATGTCACAATCAAAAGATGCACTGTCTTAAATCCAGCTACTCTTTTGCCTCTCCCAACCGATGGACAGTCACACAGCTGTGAAGCTGAAGTTCAACAGTTATGTACATCACGACCTGATATAAAATCTGATGGCAAACCAATTTTGCATCATGATAAGATATCTGCTTTGTTAGAGGCCATTTTGCTTCCAAAACAGATCTCTGTCTGTAAATGTGCAGCACATATATCATCTGAGGATGTGATTTCCAGAGGAAATGCGCAAGTAGATGCAGCTGCCAAAGTAGCGGCTTGAATTGTATCAATGCTTTGCAAAACTCTCACATGGTTTGGATCATGTCTCAAAAACAGGTATGTGTGCAGTCATCCAGGCTGACTGGTACACAAAAGGTTTTTCCACCTTTGCAGCAGATTTTTGCAGAAGTTGCACGATCGGTGCCAAAAATAACGTGGGCAAAACAAAACCACTGTCACAAACTGCAACACACCCACCTACAATCAGACCATTTCAACATCTGATGATGGATTTCATTGAACTCTGCCCAGCTGAAGGGAAGAAATATTGTCTAACTATGGTTGATATGTTTTCTAAATGGGTTGAAGTGTTTCTGTCAAAACATGCCACTGCATCAGTTGTGGCAGAAGCATTACTTACAGAGATAATTCCTAGATGGGGAATTCCAGAGAAAATTTCATCAGACCACTGTGCCCATTTCGTGAACGAAGCAATGGCACAACTCTCTGTGTTTAGGTTTTGACCTCAAAACTCACTGTTCTTACTATCCACAAGCTGGTGGTGCCATTGAACGCCAAAATCAGACCATCAAGACAAAATTGAGCTAATGTTGCGAGGAAACAGGTTTGTCATGGCCTAAAGCACTGCCTATTGTTTTGATGTGCATATTAACAAAATCTTTCTGTGACATTAGACGACGGGTTGCCAGCGCACAGCCCTCAGCGGCCTCAGGTCCTTTACATGACATTAAGCCTGTTTAGGACCGTTCCAAGTCCTCCTGGTCACTCACACTGCTGTGAAGGTTGCAGAATGTGCCACTTGGATTCACGCAACACACTGCAGAAGAGTTCCACCCCCTGGGGGTACATCCACAGCAGAAGAAGGAGAATAATCAGTGATGTGCTAGTAACCCCTCACTGTAGACTAGGCATACAGACGTGCCAAGGCCACACATACATTCACACACACAGCCAGAAGAAGCTGACTTCAAACCCAGAAAATGGAAAGACCACGCCCATGGCATCCATTCAGACATCCAGGCCTCTGTGGCATCAGAGGAACACAGGTCCCATTCTGTAGTGGGCAAAGAGAAATGCTGAAACTGACTCACCCGACCTGACTCAGACTCAGATCTTGGTTTGATAGTGATGAGCACATTCCATTTTAGCTACCTGCAACAGTTAGATAAGTAAATCATACTAATGACAAATACTCCTTAAAAGTGTATAAGAATCAGCGTGGGACTCTGTAGACTGCCTTGTGCATTTGTACAACTGTTCCTCTTGCAAGAATAAAATGACAAAACCTTTAAGGACCAATTGATTGACTCAAGATCTTTATTTTTGTTAATGAGTGCTTCCCAGAGAATTTCAGCAACAGCCCCCTGCTGGACCACAAGGCAAACTCCTTCAAGGACAGTTTATATATTATATATTAACAGGTCAGTATTAGTCACATATTTTTCCCACATTTGAAAAAGTGACAACCCCAAGGGGACCCAGGACCCAAAACAGGAATTGCTAATAGCTAATTTGGCATACTGTCAATGATGACAGTTTTCCAAAATTTAAACAAATCTGGACCAAACTGAGAAAATACTGGTGCTTACCTCTTGCTTGTTGCCTTTTCTGTCATCATATTAGTTACTAATAGGTGTATATGTTGCTGTTAGCATTTTCCCATTTATCAAATTAGCAAAAATTAACATAATGGGATTAACATAATTGACCAGTGCAGATAATCCTGAAATCACCAAACCTCTCAGAAAGACATAAATCCAGTCTGAAAGATGTTGGAGCAAAAAGTGGACTTTGGTAACGGGTGGCGAATCTTGTCTTGTGTTGGTTTGGCTGAATCTCTCGAGAGCCTTCTGCCCTCTAAATCAATTCACTGAGAAAAAGCTAACAATAGCTCAATACCAGTTGTTTACTTCAGTAGCCAGATCACAGGGAGTCCAGTCTAGTTTTCCTGCAATGGTTTACATTCTCTCATGGAGCAGTGGGCGTCTCGACACCTGAAGGTCAGAGGTCAGTCGTGCTGGAATAATCCTCCTCAACTGATGTGAAGCTGACCGTTGATCGGCTGCTGTTTCATGGGAAACAGACCACTGCTTAATGTACCCCCTGTAACTGAACACACCTTTTAAATTAAGTTTTTGCTGATCTCCAATGGTTAAACTCTTCAGTGAGTGATGCTGTAGTGATGTGTATGAAACACACACACACACACACACACACACACACACACATATATATATATATATATATATATATATATATATATATATATATATATATATATATATATATAATCTAAAAAAGAGTGTGTTCATCCTGTTCCGATTGTATTGTAACTGTGACCTTCCACACCAATATTCACCTCCTCATGAGAATAAGATGCAGTGAATTCACTGAGGCAGACTGCTTTGTTGCTGTAATGACTCTGCCAGCACATTAGTGTGGATTTTTGAAAGATGTACTAAGACACTGCTGTACACACACACACACAGGCACACACACAGACGCACACACTGAAGCCAGTCATCAGGAGCGAGCTATTGTTTCACCTTCAGTTAATCAGCACTGTGACTGTGACAGTCAACTTAAGTCATAGCTCACCTGTACTACCCAGGAGTTCTGATGCTTTATTGTTTTTATCCAGTTAAAAAAAAAAATCAAAATTGAACATTTTAACAATTCAATATTTATTTCTGGAAAGCGAGACAACCCTAAGAACTGGTCACACCATAGGGTGGCAGAAAAATTCAACTGTGTATCTGTTTGGTGCGGGAAGCTTGATGACGGAGGGGAAAGAAATCTCTAGTCCCTAAGAGTTAGCTTAGCTTGATGGCTAATGGGACACAAAGGTCAGTTTATTGAAAAAACATATTGGTGCTATGGACGTCTGACTCATAACTGTCCATACTGTTCTGGGTTTAGTTCCCTGTGACTCATTTTTGTATAGCATTAGCATAAGTATTTGATTTAATCAAAAATACATTCGGTTTCTGCTCCGACACAGGAAGCCGAGTGTGGCTGCAAGATACTCACTCAACCATCAAACTAACTTAATCATCATAATTACATTCTACTGTTTCAATGGATGGCTGTAGATTAGCTGGTTCCCAGTAGGTTAAACAAACTTTTCCAAACAGGTGTTTCAACTAAAGGCTACCTGGACAGATTCCCACATGAAAGAACAGATGAACATGGGCCTCCACTTACGGCACGCAACACACCAAAACACATACACAGTTGGCAGACGAGTGCTAATTTTAGCTTTTAATTAAATCCACCGTCTCGTGAATTCATCTCAGGGTTGTGATTGAGGACAATGCTGCACGGTGCTAATGTGAGCGGGAAAATGTGCCGCTGGATTTTACTGTTCGAAAGCACTTCACAGCTTAGCGCGCTGACGGAGAGAGGAGATCAGAAACACCTCAGCAATTTCCCCACACGCGAGTGATTTTCCCAATTAGCATGGCGTGCAGTGAGCAGAGGGGGGAAGGTGTGTGTGTGTGTGTGTGTGTGTGTGTGTGTGTGTGAATAAATGATGGCAGGTCTGTGCATATATTCAGCGCTTGTTTTTGTGAGTATTATTGCGAGCATGCAGTTATCACGTGTGTCGCCACGTGTTCATGTTGCATGCATGTATGCACACTGTGTTTGCATGCAAGACTGTACATGTGCATTTAAATCTCTGCACAACGTTGTTTTTTTTTGTCGACTGACCAAAATTATTAGTCAAAAGCTGCCAGTTAGATTCAGTTTCAAAGCTTCTTTTTTCCATTTAAAAGCTTCCAACAGGATTAATTAGAGAGCAATCTAGTAGTTTTCACAACCTTTAATTAACACATACAGTCGATTCAGTGAGGTTCTTACTCATAAATAAGCTCAGTTTAATGCCAGAAAGACAAAAGAGTGACTGCAGGAGGAAATGATGACAGACAAACAGACAGAAGAGAAGGACATAGAGGGGGATTACAACCTCTTTAAATGGAGTTAATGAGCAACTTGCACTAATTCAAGGAGCAGTGGACAGTGATTGAAACAGGTGTTTGTTGTATTCAAATGTTTGTTAGTTAACACCACGTGTTAAAGTATCAAAACTGCTAAATCTGCTCAAAAATACACAAAAGTATTTAGACCTACAGACCAGACTCCTTTCACATAAAGCCTATAAAGTAGTTGAATTAAGTGTTTAAAAAAATACATTTTTGTGTCACGATAAGAACACAGACAAACTAAAAATGAATTCATTCATTTTGCATAACTGTTTATCACATCAGAGACAACAGAAGTAATTTGTAATCTTAAATCTGTAAAGTCCTTTCCATGAGGTCAGTTTCAGAGGATTCCTACTTTCGAGGGTGTAAATACGACATCACCTTGGGACACCTAGTTGTCACTAGTTGTGCCATACGAAACTAAAATACCACAGAGAATAACTGTGAGTAGTTGAGAATACTGAGAAAATAACTGAGAAATTGAATTGAATAACTGCACAAACATAAAGGGCAATGCAAAAATGCATTTTACTGTATCTTCTCACACCAGTCATATCCAACAACTATGTAACACACAGCTTAGAAATTCAACAGCATGCGGCGTTGCATCCATTTGGAAATATGACCTAATCAACACTATGATTTACACTTTAGGAGCGAGTGGTCGTACAATACATTTTGCAGCAAAGTTCATAAAATCCACTTTTTTAAGCAGGTACCATAACATATAACTTAGTGAGTATAAATTAGTGAGTTTGTCATACTTCAGTGAGCGCCCTCATCATATCAGCTCCACGTGCATTCATAGATCTGTGCCACAGCAGAAGTGTTGCCAAAGTCAAGTGTCAAAAAGCAGCCCATTGAAAGGCCTGCCTGAGCTGTAACTGATGACTCGTTCATATTTCCAGCTCTTAAAGCAAATTCATAAACTTTTCAGACATTTACATGAACACACTTTCAAATTTGAAAACAGATTTGGAGATTTTGTTTCACCCGTGTACAAATCTGATTACACACAACTCGTGTTTACAATAGTTTGGCTACAAAATGCCCCCATAAATCAGTTTTCTATCACTAGCGTAGTGATGTTAAACACATGTTGGCCTCAGACTGAACTCATGTCCCAAAAACAGTAAAGGGAAAAAATTGCTTACTCGCCTGTTTTTACTCAATCCATTAAATCTCTGAGTAAACAAAGCTACAGAGTAGCAATGTGGAGACTCCACACTGACTGGACCTTTACATGATATTCTTCATCATGTTTCTTCATGATGTTATGCAGACTGACCCATGCTGGCTGCAGCCAGAAACACATTTAAGAGGGTCATGGAGAGGGTCATCTTAATAGTCATTCTAAAGGAATCACAGTCTGGAAAACTAGGATTATTTGTACCTGAGGATTACATTACATTACACAGCTAGTTTAGTCCAATGGTTCCCAACAAAGTGTCAACCTGAAGACAATAAAACATAAAAAAACTTGGACCTGGTCTTAAGAAGTTTGCTTATGTTCAGAGACGGTTAAAAAAAAGAGAGAGAAGTGAAGACACACTGAAGACACATTTCCTTTTCACAAATCACATATCCTCTGAACATTCTGACACTAAAATGATGTTTTTCAGACAAATCGGGAGAAAATGTTTAACTTTGTTAGAGACCTGTCTCTGTCGCAGCAGGAGTAGCACAGATATCTCTTCTCTCTGTCAGTGCTGAATCGTCGGTCTGGCTTCCTCAAAGATGATCTGTAACAACTGAACCAAAATATAAAGAACTTTCCAAACTGTATGTGATACATCTCATCTGAAACATCTGTTTTCATCCGCACGATGTTCACACCACTTCTAAACAAGGTTTGGAGATTGACGGTGAGGAGACCAGGCCCACTTGCAGGAAGCATATAGAAAAGCTTTAGTTTGATTTGTAAACGATATTGAGCATAAAAAAGAAATAAAATAAATCTCAGATTGACTTCAAATTGACAGCATGTGTCAGCAATTTTCCATTTTGTAACACTTACAAATACAAATGAGGTCAGGAAAAGACCAAAAGACATGCGCTGTGAATTAACAGTGGTATTAATCTGTGTTTAATTCTGTATATCTACAGAAGCTCAAGGTCATGCATTCATATATTTCGTTTCCTGCAAAATGAACTTGTGAATGCATGCCCGCTTAGGGCTTCAGTATTTATTTTTTGTGTGAGTGATGACTGTGCCAGTTGAGGCGACAAAATAAAAAGAAATACAGAATTATGATTCACTTCATCTTGTGTTTCTAGAGTGACGCATTTTATGGACAGATAAGGCTCTGGTCATTTCATATTTCCTCCATGGAGTTGTGTAATGTGTAATTTAATCTACGAAAAGCTCAGGGATCTTCTCCTACTGCAGCAAGCAGCTTTTTTATTGTTTTGATTATTGGTTCACTAAATGATCTTCTGCAAAGTCTGCATCTTTTTAGAAATTTATAAAGTAACGTGTAACTATTGAAGCCTTTACGCAGAGTTTCAGCAGCAGACCAAACCTCAACCATGCCACCTTTGCCATTCCTAAAGTACCCTCCTCATCCTCTCATCCTCTTTTGCTCTCGTATTTCCTTCTCCTTTTTCTCCCTCTCCATCCTACTCTCCGTAGGCTTCTGAGGCTGCTCTGTTGTATGTAAAAGAGTTCTTGCTTCACTCACAACCTTTGATTTTGTTAATAAATTATTTTAACAATATCTTGTTGATTGATTGTGGTCCATGCTAGTGAAATCCTAAAAAAATAGGTTTCCCTCTAAAATGTAGTGCTTAGAAAGAAACAGAAATAAGTTTTGTTTGATAGGTGCACCTACAGATTCATTAATCCATCTGTTTACTCTGTCTACTGTACTGAGTCCATCCTCCATATATCTGCAGATACATTAAACCATCTGCCAATGTGTATCAGATCATCCATCCACCTCCACTTCCATCAGATAATTCATCCACAAAGGCCTTCACCCCACTTACTCTACACATGCGTCAGCATATAGAATTAGAAAACACAGCAGCAAATGATTTATATTTAGCTGTAGGGGTTCTTTGAAAACATACTGTCCGATGAACATGTCAAGAAAACATACATTTAAGTTTATTCTTTCAGGGAGAATACAGGCTAATCTAATGTACTGGAAACCAACCAAATATAGTAATTCCTCCTTGCAGGTAATATAAACAAAAGTTATATTAGATTAAAAAAAATACACACCCCCTTGTGGATTAGCCACCACTTGATCCTGTACAAAGTCAAATGAACAAAAGCAGCAACAAGGGGTCAGTGGATGAGTAATGGGAGGAAACAGGGATGTCTGCCGCTGAAACAAGTCGTCGGGAGCTATTTCAGGCCCGGAGTTGTTTAACAAAGAGCCCTTATTTTGTTCAAATGGACCATTTATAAAAACAATGGTCAAGGTCTGGAGCTGGAGTTGGAAAAGTGAAAGGTTGAAAGTGCTCGTAAATGTCAAATAGGCCACCTGAAGAATGGTCTGGGTGCAAACAGATAATAGTACTCCAACTATTGTACTGACAGGCGAAGTGTTGGACTATGTAAAAGTTGACAAGTAGAGTGATTTGTTAAGGCTGACGTAGATTTTTATGTGATTTTTTTTTTATTGGTATAAATCAAAACTGGAGCTGCAGTAAGGGCCATGCAGTTTTTTACTCCACTACAGTAAGGAAAGATTTCTCATACCAAAGTAATGAACAAATTAAAATCTTCACTTGATAATGATGCTAGCCCTCCTATTCTCCTTGGGGTCAATTTGAGCCCGTTCAATGTTTATCATTCAAAAAATAATAGTTGCCTTTGGTTTTTTGCTTCATATTCATGACTTTGCCTAATTTGATGGGGGCAACTGATTAAGCATAGCATTTTCATGGTGATATTTTTCTAATGTGCTGAACACATACTACACGCATTGATGTTCCTCTGGGGTCAATTTGACCCCAAACTGTTTTAACTGTGTAAAACGTATCTTTCTCTGTCTGTGACCTAATAACCCCACACCTGCAGGTGCAGAGGTGATACTTTTGAGTTAATACATGAAAGGGGGTATTGTATGTCAGAAGCCTGGATCATGAGTTAGAAACTAAGTCCCAACTCCTGCAACATTTTGTTCAATCCAATCTTATCTTCCAAGGACGACTCCGGAACCCATCAGAGTTGAGTGTAGCATAGGTTTTATTCTCCTCACAGAATATACAACCGGTTTTCATTCATGAAGGAAAGCATTTTTACCGGTTTTCGTTCATGAAGGAAAGCGTTTTTACAGCTCAGAACATCGTCTTTTATGATGGAAAAATCGGAACATTGGCACCACCCATACACACTGTCTTATTAAATTTTCACCAAAGTTTCACCTGTCATGCTGTGCACTTTAGAAAGTCTACAACTAGACGATAAAATATTCCATCGTAGAGCTCCAGTTTATTGAGGCTGCTGGTGCCTCCAACGTGCCCCGAACAACAAGATGCAAGGTCCTCCAGAGGTTTGCAGCTGTGCGTAAGCCATCCTTTCGACCTTCCCTATCCATTGCACACAAGCAGAAATGGCTCCAGTGGGCCCAGCAATACATGAAGACTGACTTCAAAACTGTTCTGTTCACTGATGAGTGCCGTGCAACCCTCGATGGTCCAGATGGATGGAGTGGTGGATGGTTGGTTGATGGCCACCCCATGCAAAGAAGGCTACGTCGTCAACAAGGAGGTGGTGGAATGATGTTTTGGGCTGGAATCATAGGGAAGAGAGATTGTCGGTCCCTGACGGTGTGAAAGCGGCATCCATAATGTATGTGGAGTTTCTCAAAGAACACTTCCTACCAAAAAGAAGAATCGTGCTTTCCGAAACAAGATAATTTTCAGGCATGACAATGCACCGTCTCATGCTGCAAAGAATACATCTGCATCTCTGGCTGCTATGGGCATAAGGGAAGACAAACTTATGGTGTGGCCCCCATCCTCCCCTGACCTCAACCCTATTGAGAACCTTTGGAGCATCATCAAGAGAAGTGTCTATGATGGCGGGAGGCAGTTCACATCTAAACAACAGCTCTGGGAGGCTATTCTGTCCTCATGCAAAGCAATTGAAGCAGATACTGTCCAAAAACTGAGAAATTCAATGGATGGGAGAATTGAGAAGCTCCTTTTGAACAAGGGGTCCTATATTCAGATGTGACTTCACCTGTAACAATGTTTTGATTTAAAAAGTGTTTGATTTCAGTCAGTCATGACCTGCTGATGCTTATAATTTCACTTTTTTTTTTGTTTTTTGACAATAAAATGCTTGGAAACTCTTGTGCGTAATTTGGAACGTGCATTTTTTTTTTTTTTATTTACCGTTATCATTGGGAGGTTCGTTCAAAAACATTTGAATCGTAGTCTAATGGTTGATGACTGATAAATTATGATGACTGCCATTCATATAGATAATTTAGGAAAATCTGAGAAAAATGATTTGCATAATAATTTGGAATGCGGTATACTGTTGTATAATTCTTAAACATGCAATTATATACTTAATATTATGACATAAATGATGAAAGGATTTTAACCTATATACTTACAGAAACTTATACCAAAGCCCAAAATTTTACACTACAGGGGGTAAAGAAAACAACTATTCCAACCATGGACATGAAGGTCTGTGTGTGTGACCATCTGAACTCACACTGGGGATTGAGTTGAGGTGGACCCTGATTTTGACAGATTCTCATCTGATGAAAATTGGAATGTTGACCCTCCTGTTGTCTCACAACAACCAGCAGACAAGGTCACCTCCAAAGGTGGAAAGATAACATGGTCCCTTTCCCCACATGGACAGCAGGGTAGACTTAGTGCTACTAATGTTATCAAAATGGTTCAAGGCCACACCAATCAGCCACACTGAAGACATCAAATCATCATTTGGACTCTCCATAACACCATCAATTGAAAATATTGTGCTTGGGATGACAAACTTAGAGGGGAAGCGCGTGTATGGGGACAGTTGGAGAGACTTGAATGTAGCTGACTTGGAAGCCTACATTGGCTTGCTTATTTTGACAGGCGTGTACAAATCAGGTCACAAGATTTGGTCATTTTTGTTATTCTTGTTACTTTTGTTAAAAGTATATTTTATTAGAAAATAAATGAATAAATTCCTCCCTTCAACACATTTAGATAATTTTGGCAGTAACTGTAACACAAGGGTGAGCTGTTTAATATACAGCAGGGATTATGGTTCATGTATGACCCCCTGTTATCATACCAAAAACATGTCCTGTTATGATAAATGGAGCTTCTTATCTTTTTCTGGAGACATATGTACTTATTTTGGACTATTAGTGCTGTTTTCTCCTTTCTCAGCCAGAGCAGCTGCTCGATCACCGACTATGAGTCCTGCTTTATAATCCCTGAAACTAAAGCTCCAAAACCACTTTCCCACCAGACACCTTTCACCCATTTTACTAACCTGTGAGAAACCAACAGTGCGGACGCGACATAGTGGGACAGACGGCAAGGCAAAGCCGACCCACTAACCAGTGAGAAAATGAATGCTTCAACATGGGTTCATACTCTTTTCTTGCCAAGAGTGAAATCAGATCAATATTGTACTCACGTCTGTACAGTCAATATAAATCTACAGCCATCAGCCAGTTAACTTAGCATGAAGATTGGAAACAAAGGGAAACAGCGAGCTTGGCTCTGTGTGTAGGTAACAAAATCCACCTATCAGCACCAGGAAAGCTCACTGTTGAACACGGTCTTGCTCGTTTGTTCAATCTGTATAACATTTCTTTCAATTTCTTGGCGTGGACCAGCACAGACTCCAGGAAGTATCCAAGACATTCTGACCCCGATAACCTCCCTGTGAAACATTTCAGTTTTTATACAGATTAAACAATGAAATAAGTAATCAATGGAATTAAACTTTCCCAGTCTGCTGGCTGCAGCTTCATGTTCACGTATAAACAAAGTGATATTTTCATCTCAAGCTCAGCAAGAAAGCGAATAAGCTTTACCTTTGCTGTCTGTGTGCTGATGAAACAAATATGGTACAGCACATTACTGCAATTGGGTCTTTCACACAGTGAATTAACGATTTTTGCTTTAACCTGTTTGGGGTTCAAAAGCTTTCTGCAGGTTTTCTTTTTGCTTTCAGTCTTGCCTTTCTATGAGATGACAGATGTGGACACATTCCAGGCAGGTGAAATCCTTTGTCTAAGCATGTTAGTGATGGTAAAAATGCTATTTCTGCCCTATAAAGGCAAAAAAGCTGCTAAAAGGGAGTGAAGCTGAAAAAAAATGCTTTATAGAAATTTTTACTGAGTAGCCAGATGACAGATGATTTTAGAAAATGCAGTGATTTATTGACTCTGAGTTTTTTTCCCCTTCTGACCGAACGCGAGCCGACAGAAATTGACTCATTTCCATTTTCCGCCAGGTTTTGTGAAGTTATTGCTTTTTTTTTGCTTTGTAAGGCAGCTGTAACATACATAAGAATACTGTTAGTAGGTCAGTCAGCTGGGGAAGTCCCCGCTCTATAATGTGGAAACACTCCTCTCACAGCTCTCCATTCTCACAAGCTTTCATGGACGCCACCCTGACAGGTCTGAAGCCGCTGTACTGTCCATCTGGGCTCGGGTACTCCTCCCTGATTCTCCACACACAGCAGCTGGGGATAGCAGGGTGGGTGTCGTTAGGTGGAACCCCAAACCTCCAGGTGATGTACTGTCTGTAGGCACAGTGACGCAGGGCGGCGTTCTGGCCACGGTCAGCAGGTAAAGACAGAGGGTCCAGGTACAGGAGGACGGCCTCCAAGAGAGTGCGTCGCAACACAAGCTCCTCAAATAGAGGAGACGAGGTGATGCAAGTGCCGTCGCTCTGCCGGCAGCACAGCTCTTCCTGAGGGACAGAGGAGGGAGTGCAGCAGTTGCATTTACACCAGGCTGGAGGACGGGATTTGGAGTTTGGGTCGGGTTTATGGTCAAGAGGGGGCTGAGCATCATGACCCGGCTGCAGCAGAGAAAGAACTGCTCTCAGGTGTCCGATGTCCTCCTGTCAGGACAAGAATATATCACTGAACTCAAAGAAAAGATCCAGCCTGCAATGTTAACTTTTGATCGACACAAATAACGTATCCACTCACAAAAAAGTTTTCGTATAGATTTACACATATGGTATCTCCAACAAAACTTAAGTTAACAATAATAAAAACTATGATACTTACTCACTTCACATGTATTCCACAAAGTTTTAGAGCAACATTATGTATCTTTTCTACTTCCCAAAATATCATCCGGTGTCATTTTGATGCTACGCTGACTTGAACTAGGTAAATCTCTAGCATGCTGACCTTGCGCGACTGAACAGACACTGGCTTGATATCTTGTAGACTTTTCTTCTGTGATCTCTTCACCAGTCGAATGTTGTTCTCGTCCACGTAGGACACGGAGAGGATGCACTGCAATTTGAGAAGTTATTGGATTGAAACAAAATACAGCTGTTTATCAGTCTGTTTATCAAGTGTTTTATAATGTGTGACGGTGGATTTACGGCTACGTCACTATCACCTTGGCAGTCAGAACAAAACTTTCATCACCTTCTGTTTGTCTTGGACTGACTCCACTTTCTTCTCTGAGAAGTCTTGTCCGACCTCTGCGGAGTAACAGCTGGTTCCGATCAGCATGTCGATCAATATTGTCGTCTGGAGGTAAAGACACACACAGAGTTTCAGCAGCAGCCAGAAGCTCGCGCTTCACCTACAGCACACACACACTTTAGTAATCAACACCGATGTGTCAGCATGTGTAAATTGTGTTTCACACCAAATATGGTTATATTTTATTGGCATCAGCAACAACACAGGTTTAGTCTGATTTTCATGAAACTTGGTCGACGTGTGCATCGTGGCCATGAAAGAAGCCATTAAATACTGAAGTGAAATCATTTTTTCGGTGTTTATGGCAAAATAATCTGCATTCAGCACGCGTGCACGAAACAGCCATCTCAAACATCACTGTAGAAGGCAACAACTCTTCTGGATGTCGCTGATATGTTGCTTTCATTTTGCAGGGTAGAGTCTTAACTTACACTTTTGGAAATGCAGAGACGAGCTGGGATTAACAAAGGTTTTCTGAAGTATTTCAAAATAATATATTTTGTCCAGTCATGTTGGTTTTTGATGGAGTGCTGCCTGAAGGATTAAACATCATTGCATTTGGTGTTGGTGTTTGGCCTTGTCCCTTGCATGCAGCGATTTCTTTGGATCCTGAAACTTTTAAGGACATATATGTTGGGCTATTTAGAGTTTTCTCAAAGTGGTGGACCTCGCCTCATCGTAGCTTGTAAATGACAGCCTTTCGAGGATATCCTTTTCATAACTGATCATAAGAGTGTGCATTTAATTTTTTAACTTCAGCACAGTACTTAAGTAAATGTAAGTAAATATACTCAGTTACATTCATACATCCTGTGTGAAGACCATTTGTACCATAATCCACAATTTGATTTTTATTGATCTCAATATTTACACCAAATCCATTGTCTGCTGTAGCTTCCATCTCGCAGACTGAGTTTATTCAGCTCTTTCTGGTTGGTCTGTAGTGAAATTCATTCATTGAGATGCACCTTCTAAAAAACCCCACTCCGACTCTAACACTGACCGCCACTGTGTGCAGAACTAAGGAAGGATAAATGAATGGATACTTGTGTGACAGCAGCAGACACTGGGTGGTCTCTCACCAGAGCGTAGTATGACAGCGTTGATCCGATGTAGATGATGAGCTGGATGAAGCTGAACTTTCCCGCCTGGAAAACAGATCACACTGTCACTTGTTTGTTTTTATTTGCCTCATTCTCCTCCAGAGTTGGAGCAAAAATTACAGAAACACTAAGGACAGGAGTTCCTGTGTGCAAAGAGATATGGTATCTTGGATAATTCCACAACAACCCCAACCAAAAATAGATGCCTAAACTAGGAAGTGTATATTATGTGACTTCACAGAGGCCTACGGCAAATAAAAGAATGCTATATACAGTAGATTAAGTCTGAAATGTAGTGAATGAAATGGAGAAATCAACAGCACTAAAAGTAAAAAAGGAATAAAACCAAACCCACCTGTCCAAACACCATGACATCAAACCTGATCCCAAATGCTTTGTACAGGGTTCGCTCCTCCACTCCGTTCACTGTGTTATACTTTGCATACCTGATCAGAAGACAGGCAGACATGATAGATAATGAAAACACGTCAGCAGCTTTATGTAACAGAAGAACCTTTAACATACATCAGTCTACTGTAATACATCACACATGAACAGTGGTGGATGAAGTATTTAGATCATTTACTTACTTAAATACTAATACCATACTAGGAAAGCAACCACGACACACTGAAGTCCATTCTGCGGTCAAATGTTCTCTGTCAGTGTGTGTGTCTGATGTGTTTGTTGCATTTTACTGCTGTAGATGTTTAAAGTGAAGCTAATTTAAACTACTTCACTATTAATACTATTGGCTAGTTTAATCTACAGTAATGCATCATGGTCTTCATCGTGTTTATAGCGTCACCGATCTGTGAAAGTCATGCATCATTAAAATGTCTAAATGTTATTTCCCTCACAGCAGAAGCAGTCTAAAAATAACCAAAGCTCATAAATTGGTTCTGACTCATCATGGATGTACGAACTGTATCTGAACATGATATCATGGCTTGACTTTTGACCCCCACTCACCTGAAGTTGAGGCCGGGATAGAGCGTCTTGTTGCTCTCTTTTTCATCCAGCCGTCTGAAGGAATATTTGGGAAGGCAGCGCTGCATGAGCCGGTCCAGGTTGCAGTCCCATTTGATTTGGATGCCGATGACACCACCCTGTGGTCAACAGAGGAAACTCAGAACTCAGACGTGCTCAGATCTTTTACTTACTACAGTACTACTACTACAGTACAGTACTACTACAGTGTAAAAATACTCCAGTAAGGAAGTAAAAGTCATTCAAGATCTTACATACAAAAGTATTATCATCAGAATAAACTTAAATATACTCATCATGCAGAATCACCCATTTCAGAACAAACATATTAATTGATGCATTTATATGTAAAGATGGAACTCACTTTAATTACTTCATACACTACTGGGCAACGTAACCTATAATAATACATCTCCATATATTACTTGACTTTTGATTTTGTATTAATAAACTGAAATCTGCAACTTGCTATCTTTTTTAATTATTTATTATTAATAAATTAATTAAATATCAAAAAGTAGGCTACATTATAGTACTTAACTGAATGTACTTTGTACAGTAAATGTATTGTGATATAGTGACATTATTTAAGTAAGCCCATGAACCTCTCCTGAAACCACTCTGAAAACAAACAGACACTCAATGGCTCAACACAGGAGGTCCAATTCATCAGGACTAGACTCTGCAGTTTTCTCAGACCTTAAAAAAAGGGGACACTCTTTTAGTGACAATGCTGTTTTCCTTTTTGAACAGGAAAGACAGGTGGTTTGAAGTCCAGTTAGCCCAGATTTGACCCTTCTTGAAAATTATAAAAGCTATAATAATCTTACAAAATATGATAAACTGTTAGAGATTAAACTACCTAAAAACCTCTAAAATCATTAAAACTAGATGCACATTGATGACAACACTGAAGGAAAAATGTGGATGAGTATGTCAAAAGTAAATAATGACAACAACTTGATACTACAACTCTGACAGGAGCCAGTTTACTGCATTTAGTACTTTTACTTTAGGTTACTTTTTTACAGTGATGAAACATTCATTATTATCATAACCATATCTTCTATATATGAGGAAATCTTCTTGGAAAAAGCTTTGCACAGAAGATTGTGTATTTTTATCTGCTGTCATAGTGACAATGCTAAGTTTCCACTTTGATCCACTCAAACCGAAGAAAGTTTGACGTGGAACCACTTCCCTCTTTTGGCTGTTTCATTTCAACTTTACTTGATCTCTCACTGAGGACAAAAAAGAAGGCGGGTCTAAAAAAAAAAAACTGCTGTCTCTGTGTTGCTGCATGCTGAGTGTCAACCAGTGACGTTTATCAGGAAAATGTCATCACAGCTGACTGCGATGGTGGGACCAAAGCACAAAAGTAAGATCCCATTTCAACATGTAACTCCACCTCTACTGCCATTTCAGAGAACTTTTCTCCAGCCCCTTGAACGATGTCTCCCAGTCTGAAGATGGGACACAGCGAGTCGTTTCCTCTCTGACAGCTCCTTAGGTAGGCATCGTTCATGTTTGGGAGGATGTTCCTTCTGTAAAACAAAAATAGTCTCTAGACTATAATAGTTCCCGAAAATCAGAGTTACTCACCAAGAGAAGGGAAGTAATGAAAAGCTGATCTTTTAGAAATGTCATTAGCCCGTTTTCAGTTGAAAGCTTTAGTGTCCTTTGATGCTCCAAATCTCGGAGACAGAGAGAATATGAATAACAAGACGAAGACCTGTTGATTCTTCAGAAATGTCCCCCTTTGTAACTGCAATGGTACATGAAAATGACTTCAATCATAAAGCTGTCTCACCGGATGAAGTTGAACGCAGGGAATCTGATGTTGTTTTTGATGAGGACTGTGAAGTTCTCGGCTGCTGCCAGCAGAGCAGGCCTGCAAAACAGAAAATTCAAACTATTATGTACATACACAGAAAATATGTCCCGTTTTAATACCAGAAACAGACAAAAATTTATTGTACATTACATTTTAATGAGAATCAAAAGCTTTGCAGTGTATACATGTCCCGTATACATGTCTACAGCCACACCTGTGGTGCTGCAAAGCCATAAGATGTCTGCTGAAACTCATTCAACCACCCTCTACGCTCTTCTTACTAGTAGTAGAATGAACACCACCTCATCACAGACGTAGCTCGACAATGTCAAATCTTGTTTCAGTCAGTTGAGTATAGTGGGAGTGGGTAGAGACCAAAATCAGAGCAACAAGAAGGGGTGGGGGTATTGAATTCACATTCACTGGTTTGTCAGAAACTCCTGAAGCATGATTACGTTGCATCTTAACTGCAGGATATGTAAATAAGCAACTGTATTTTTACAAGTTCACCAAATGAACTTAAGAAGGTGATGGTGCATTGTTTCTGCTGCCCTCAAGTACCTCAAAAAATCATTATTGCAGGTTTAAGTTCAATTTTGATGGACAAAATATGCCAGAGGATCACGGAAAGTGAACTTCCTGAGTAAGATGGTACATACTGTAACAAAGTTCTGATCTGACAACAAAACAGTAGTTTACCTCGGAGGGTTTGTCTTGGTTTCAACTGGACACCACGCCAAAATCTCACAGGTTTTTCTCAACACGTCAAACTTCACACATGATCCCGTCTGAACCCCTGCAGAAGGAAAACACACCAGTGCTGCATTTTAGCAGATTGGTTCATTACTGAGTTTGTAAAGTCACAGGTTTGATTTCTGTAGCAGTTGATTAAGTGCCAACGATATCAGGTTAACTGCCATCAAGAGCTACTGCCCTGCTGGCTGAAGCTAAAATCGCAACACAACGCTGATAAATTCCTTTGCTCCTTGTGAAAACAGGTGTCAAAGTTGTACCAACCCACAAAGTCTAACTGTGACAGTCGAGCAGTGTGATCCTCCTGTTCACAATAACTCTATTTAAAGTCCATCAAAAGCTACAGCTAAATATTTGACTTGTATCGACACTAATGCTTCCAAAATCTTGTAGCTGAATTTAAACTGCATTTAAATGCATTCTCCGATTACCTGTGTAACCTGGTTTACCTCAGCATCCTCTTTTGTGTGTATGATGGAGAAGTTACTGTACCATGGCTCTGCTGATCCCAGGCTCCTTTCTCACAGTCCTTATCAGTACGACACAATCTGCCGTTACGGGGAACCTGGAATATAAACACTGCTGCAAAATAAGAAAGGTTTGCTAACTTTTCACCTGAATCATCGTAACATTAGCAGAACTTTTAATGCTGTTGCAGATCTGGTGGTTCACACTACTTTAACCATCTGAAATGTGATGAATAATAATGTTAATGATGATGAAAAAAAGCACCTCTGGGCATTTTCCCTGCTTCTGATTCTTTGTCACAATGACGTTGGTGATCACAAAGAAGGAGTTTTTGTCCTAAAAAGAAAAAAAACAACAGCATTTTATTCTCTTCTTGACTATCCAGAGGACTGAGAAACACTGACGACCAAGCTCGTACCAGTGAATGCCCGCTGTAGTCCACTTCATCCCAGACCACGTTCCCAACCCCGGGCAGGTTAGTCTGAGCCACACCTTTCACCTTGGTGGTGACGGAGCTCACAACCAGGTCGTACTCCTGGTACTTCCTGTTCCATAGCATCATGATGCTGCAAAAACAAAAACAAACTGTTCAGTGCGAATCACACAGATCTGCCACATTACGACAAAGTCACTGGAGACTTCCATCTTTCATGTGCAGGACTTGCAAACAGCAACATTGCGATGTATCATTAGGTCTGCTGAATCTGCAGCTGCAGTCCTCCATCTCTTCAGCACATGTACTCCTCTCCAGGACCCTGAGGTGTGCAGTAAGATTATGGCTGACCCCTCCAACCCCAGATACAAAATTTTTGAGATACTTCCTTCCAGCAGGAGGCTGCGATCCATCTCACGCCACAAGAACAGTTTTTTCCTCTAACTGCTGCTGGCCTCATCGACAAGCCCCCTCTGACTCGCCCCATCCACCCACCCACATTACATTAACATAGTGTAATGACTCTATGTGTCACATTAACATTTATTTAACGTCTTTTGGATGTTTTGATAAACATGTCTGCATACTGTGAACTTCTACCTGGAGAATGCTTGCACACTCTTCATTTTCACTGTAACAGTGGCAAAAACACCACAAACACTGTTACTGACTGTCGGATTTCTGATTTCAACTAATCAAGTAATCATTGCAGCGATGGTCAGATCAGGCCAGCCTGTGTTGCTTCATTGTTCTGTTTTAAATCTGTCTCTTGTGCGTCCTTGATATGCAAGTTCAGC